>BLSH010118032.1:22981-45292 GCA_018402905.1 Glandirana rugosa
AACAAGTCGTTGTTGCTGGTGGGGGAAAGAAGTAGGATGTAGGGGATAGAAGAAAAGGGAGAGGAAGAAGAGAGGGAAGAGACAAGAATCAGACAAAGCTGTACTAAGTAAGTTATATAAAGATTGTACTCTGGAGATAGTCTTACTCAGAAGGATCGAAGGGGGAAGAGAAGAAAAAAGGAAAAGCACCTCCCGGCACCCTCATGGGAACACACTGTGCCAGGTGTAAAAGGCCCAACCCCCAGGACAACCCGCCGGACGGATGTTACCTCCAGCTCTAGGAGGGGATAATCTCCCGCAATTCAATGATAGAGAAACAGTTATTTATGTACTGCTAAACTTACGGTAAAGATATCTGAAAAGAAAGAAAAAAGAAATACAGAAAAGGAAAAAAGAAGAGAAGGGGGAAGCTAGGAAGACTCATTCTGATAGAGGTCTCATGTTAGAAATATATTGAATGAATCATGTCGAAACAGACTAAGAACAGAGAAGGGAGAGAAGAAGGAGAGGGAAAAGAAGATAGGGGATGTAGGATGAAGAAAGGGGGTGGTCGTTGTTGCTGAACAAGCTTCCGCGAACTTGGTTCATTTACATACCGGGAGAAAGAGGAACACCCACAAAGTATGCCCAGGGTTCCCATACTACTTCAAATTTACTTAAGCTGTCCTGACTAATACTGGCAAGCCTTTCCTGGGTTATCAGCCAAGAAAATTTCCGGAAGGCCACTTTCGGGGATACCCGGTCAAGTTTCCAGGCTCTGGCGATTGTGATCATGGCTCCTAACAGGATGAAGTGTATTAGTTTTCTGTTAGCTTTAGTGGCGTTAGGAATGTGCTCATTTAAGAGGGCGATGGTTGGAGATCTTGAGAGTTTGATTCCTGCTACCTTGTGGATGATGCGAAAGATTTTGTTCCAAAAAGGTCTTAATCTAGGGCATTCCCACCATATATGGACCATGGTGCCCTGAAGCTTGCAGCCCCTAAAGCAGGAGGGATCCTGATTTGGTAGGAATTTGTGAAGCCTGGCTGGGGTTGGGTACCACCTCATCATCACTTTCAAGCTAGCCTCCGAGATACTAATGTTGAGTATACCCTTAAAGGATATGGAGCAGGCCTTTTGCCATTTGTCTAATTCCCAATCAAATTGGAGATCCGACTCCCAGTTAGTCATATAGGCTGTTTTCTTAGCCGGGAGCGTGAGTGCTTCATAGATGAGAGAGATACCCCCCTTTTGCAACGACGGCTGACCACACCACTGTTCATACGCAGAGAAGCTAGGAGGAAGGGGTTTCTCTTTCCAGAGTTTATGGAGGAAGTTGGAGATCTGATAAAATCTGAACTTCTCTGAGTCAGGGAGTTCTAGAACACTTACACAATATCTATATGATATAGGACCCTTGTTCGTGAAAAAGTGTCCAATACGAAACAAGCCCTTGTCCAGCCATCACTGAAAGGCTTTGATATTAAGACTTGGGGGGAATTCCGGGTTGTTAAAGAGGTGTGCTAACGGTCGAATTGGGGAGACTAAGGATGAGTTTTGTTTGATTTTGTCCCATAAAGCTAGTTCATTGGAGAGAGAGGGAGCTAAGATGGGGGGTCTTTCTTTGGGGGAGCACCACAGGATAAAATCCAACGTGTGTCGGGGTATAGCTTCCCGCTCTATCCGGAGCCAGTCCTGCTTCTCCTGCCTGGAATAAATGGAAGATAATTGAACTAGTCTGGCTGCATGGAAATATTTCTCTAGGTACGGAAGACCTACGCCTCCCCTCCTTCTGCTGAGGAATAGAGTTTGCTGGGGGATCCTATACCCCTTATTTCCCCAGATGAATTCTAGAATTTTACTTTGGAAAGATGAAAGATGATCTTTTCGAATTGGGATGGGCAACGAACGAAATAGATAAAGGAGTCTGGGGAGCAGCGTCATTTTGATTGAGTTGACTCTACCTAACCAAGATATATTAAGTTTAGACCACGTTTTGAGATCTGCCTCTAGTTTGCGGAATAGAGGTGGGTAGTTGGAGCTATACAAGGTTTCAAATTTGGATGTAAGTTTGATTCCTAAGTAAGTGATCGAGGAGTTACTCCATTTGAATCTAAATTCTGACTCAAGTTTGGATGTGATCTCGATAGGTAAGTAGATGTTAAGTGCTTGGGATTTTGTATAATTGACCTGAAGCCCAGAAATCTTTGAAAATGTATTGAGGAGCTGGCAGAGAGAGGGAAGTGTAAATACTGGGGAGGTTATAAACACTAGTAAGTCATCTGCGAATAACCCACATTTATGTTCCTGTTTTCCGCATGAGACCCCTTTGATGTCCGGGTTGCTTCGGATGGCTATGGCTAGAGTCTCAATTGTGATTGCAAATAGCAAAGGGGATAATGGGCACCCTTGCCGGGTGCCTGTCTTAATCGGGAATGGGTTAGAGAAGTATCCTTGCATCTTGATCATAGCTTGCGGGGAGGAGTAAAGGGCTCCAATCAAACCCCGGAATTTATCACCAAAGCCCCAGCGGTTCAACACGGAAAACAGGTAAGTCCAAGAGACTGAATCAAACGCTTTGCGTAGATCCAATGATAAGAGCATCCCCTTTTGGGCTGGACCCCCTGGCCAATTGAATTGAAGGATAGAGACTATATCAATAGCCCTTCTTATCTGATCTGGGCCCTGACGTGTCGGGATAAATCCTACCTGATCTCTGTTGATATATTGATTAATAAATGTGGCTAATCTATTGGCCATGATCTTGGTCAGAATTTTTAAATCATTATTTATGAGAGATATCGGGCGATAGTTTTCAACGTCCTCTGGATTTTTATCTGGTTTGGGGATAACCGTGATATATGCCGTGTTTAGTTGTTTCTCAATAGGATCCCCTTTCATTTTAGCATTAAAAAATCTTAACATGTGAGGCACGAGAGTTTTGTAGAATGATTTATAATAGCGGCCTGAGAACCTGTCAGGCCCAGGGGCTGACCCAGGTTTTAGGTTTTTAATCACTTCCACCAGCTCCTCTTCCGAAATTGTTTTGTCCATTAAACTCCTATGTTGGGCCGAGAGGGTAGGAAGGGAAACGTTCTCCAGAAACTCGTTTATATGTCCAACATTTTCGACCGACCCAGGTCTGTAAAGATCCTCATAATATCTTTGGAAAGCCCCTAACACTTTTTCGGGGTTAGCAGTAGGAGAATTACCTTCAACCCTGATTTTAGGTATCATGATATGTCTATTCCTAGGGGAGAGCTTCCTGGCTAGGAGCGAGCTCATTTTATTATCTTGAGTATAGAATTTATTTTTAGACCATCGGATGGCCTTCTCCACCCTAGTCGTGAGAGCAAGACTAAGCTCTAACTTGGCCTTGTCTAGCTTCGCTAACAGTATACTGGAGGGTTTAGACTTATGCTCTGCTTTAATTGCCAAAAAGGACTTCTCCAGCTTTAACAGGGTCAGACCTCTTTCCCGTTTAACCCGGGAAGCTATCTGAATAAGTTTGCCTCTAATATAGGCCTTATGGGCAGCCCATACCGTTTCTGCTGAAGAGATGTCTGACACATTAATGGCAAAGAAATCTTGGAGGTTTTTGTCGATTTCAGTATTTATAACAGGGTCCGACAACAGAGATTCATTGAGTCTCTAGTGCGGCCTGGAGAAAAATTTAGATCTGAGCAGTATTTGCATCGTCACTATCGAGTGGTCCGACAGAACCATTTCGTAGATGTGGGCTTCCAGGGTGGAAGGTAGAATGTAGCAAGGAATTAAGATATGGTCTATCCTGGAATACGAATTATGGGGGTAGGAGAAGTGCGAGAAGTCCCTTTTGGAGGGGTTCTTGTCCCTCCAGACATCTACAAGATTATAAGTATGAAAAAGTTTAGCTATCCTTAGACTTTCTCTGGTAGGGTGTAGGAGTTGGCTGCCTAGGTGTCTGGTTTTGTCTAATGTTTGATCAAAGGCAACATTTGAATCTCCCCTGAGAATTATAGTTCCCTCCAGCAAGGGGGAAAGGACTTCTAACATCCTCTGAAAAAATTTAAATTGTCCTTTATTTGGCGCATAATAGGAGATTAAGGATATTATTTGATCTTCTATAGGGCCCTTAACTAAAATATACCTGCCTTCAGGATCCTTTACTTCTGACAACAACTTAAAGTTGCAGTGTTTTGAGAAAAGAATTGCCACTCCCTTAGTTTTATTATCACCGCTGGCCAAAAAAAACTGAGGGAAGTGAGTATGTAAGTTTGGTTTATAGCTAGAGGGGAAGTGAGTTTCCTGGAGCATTATTATGTCAAGCTTTAGAGATTTGTAATGATCTCCTATTTTTTTCCGTTTTATAGGGGAGTTTAATCCCTGGACATTGTGGGTGGCAACCCTTAACGGGCCACAGGGTGGGTCAGCCATCGCCACAAGGGCATTTGATGCAAGTGGCACTGTAAGGACTTACCCTCTCCAGGGAGCACTCACTGACAATGAAGCTTTGTGTACACCCTAGGACTGAATGTTGAGCAACGACCACCCTAGGAAAAGCGGGGGAAAGACAGAGGAAAGCTGGGAGAGAGAAAAAAAGGAACATTAGTTGAGAAATAAAAACTGAAAACCACATTTGCTTGTACAAGAGCCCTGAAAAGGGCCATTTTCTCCTTGAAAGGGAAAAATGACCAAGGGAGGAGAAAAAATAGAGCCCCTTGGGTACCCTAAATACCAAAACAAGAAGTCTGGCTGAACCAGCCAGGCTGCCCTTCTCCGGTCTGTCCTAATGGGACAGAGAGAGAGGGGCGGAGGCCCAAGTGAGCCATCGCCCACCCCGGGACCCTCAGTATAACAAAAAGAGTAAACACTGTAACTTTGATCCGAACATAACTATGCAACCTAAAACAGGAGACCACTTCCTCTCCTTCTACCAAAAGGAGGGGGCCACACAAGGGAGGAAAAGAAAGCAAGCTGTCCCTGTAACCTTGACTTCTCCTTGTGTGGGCAGCATTCACTCAGTGGTTTAAGTCTTGTTGAAAATGTTAGAGGAAAAGCAAGATGAAGGAGTTTAGAGGAGCTCTCCTCTTTCGATGGTAGAGTTCATCCTTTTCTTGACTAGTTCATAATGGCAGTGGAATCTTAAGGATGGTGAGGAACAGAGTGGTGTCAAAGATGGGGACCTTCTTCATGGTCCAAAGGAGGAAACATAAAGTCCTACAAGAGCTTATTAAGAGGTCAAATCATGGGGGACCGTTTTCTTTAGCTCGTTTAGGTTTAGCTTTTTTCCAAAGGGGGGTCCTGGGGCTAGTTGGAGACTGTCTCTTAGATGACCCGATGATGTTAGTAGTATCCATGCTGGATTCTTGAGAGATCAGGTTTAAATGAAGTAATAATTTCTCTCCCTCATGCAGGGAGGAGAAGGCATATTCTCTTCCCTTAAGGGAGAATTTAACGGCAAATGGAAAGGACCATTTGTATTTGATTTCCTTCTCCAATAGGACAGTCAGGAGGGGCTTAAGAGCTCTCCACTTTTGGATGGTGGACGGGGCTAGGTCGGCAAAAATTTGTACCTTGTGGCCCATGCATAGAATCTTATCGTTGTTCCGAGACTGTTTCATGATCCCTTCTTTTATGGCGTAAAAATGCGGCTTGACAATTATATCTCTCAGGGACCCGTCTTTCCGAGGGGGGCCCAAGGCTCTGTGAGCCCTATCCAGCTCCAGCCGGTGTTTTGGCGCCTCGGGGAGTAAGTTGGAGATCAGATTCCGAATTGCATCAGGGATGTCCTTAATCTCTTCCGGGAGGCCTCTCACCCGAAAGTTGTAACATCTGGATCTATTTTCCAGGTCGTCTATTCTTGAGAGGGCCGTGTCTAGTTGGTCTTGTAAGGAACTGATAAGGTCCGAATTCTGATTGGATGTTGCAGCTGTTAATTCAAGCTTGTTCTCAATTGCTTCAATCCTATTACTGAACATTTGGAAGTCCGATTTGATCCCTCCAGTTATGGTGGCAATCGTGTTTGCTAATGCTCTTTCAAGAAGAGCCGAAAATTTTTGATAGAGGTCTTCTACCTGTAGGGAGAGGTCATGATTAGGCGGATTGGCAGATGGAGGTGGCGGGCTATTGGGTTCCAACTGTGGGGATGAAAGTTCCCCCTGAAACCGTCCTAGCAAAGACTCAGTAGAAGAGGGTGAGGGGAGAGGGGGCTGGTGCTGACCCCCCCTTCATCCCTGGGGTGAAGTTCAGTAGTGCCGGGGATAATACCGGTCTGAGTTCACATCGGCCTGAGGGTCCTGGGGTCTCTGGAAGAGGACCTTCTATGTGGAGGTTCTCCCGGCTTCCCGTAGCCATTGCTATGGCCTTAGTTGATCCTTGTGGCCCTGATGTGGATGCGAAGAGCTGACTTAGGTCTTTTTTAGCCGAGGGCCCAGACATGGGGGGTATGTGTATCTGCTGCCTGAGACAACAACCCCCAGTTGATGATTAGGAGCTATGCAATAGAAGGAGGTGGGGGGTGTTGTAGATGGGGGGAGAGCCTCTGATCCTTTACTTGGGGCTGTACCAGAAATTTTGGATGTCCCCAATTAATATTAATGCTTTTAGAGGACTAAGACACAGTCTAGGAGAGCCTCTGGGGGGCTAGATGAAGAGTGTTGGAATCTGTAGTGCTTATGAACACGCTTCAGGCCTATGCGGCGGCCATCTTGGTACACCCGCTTAGAGAGATTTCACCTCTTGGGATGCCAGAAAGACTTTATGAGGAGCCTCACCGCTCCACTTCTTTCCTGGGTGGTCCGGAGGGGTGCTCTGGGACTCATAGGGGGCCCCAAAGAGAGTTCAGGAAGCGAGAGTGGTCCGGTCCTTGCTGCGGGCCGCTGCCATCTTGGTACCCCTTTCTGGCCTGAATGGGCTCCGGAGCTCGGGCTTCGCTGTTCTCCTACTCGCCGGAGAAGTCCCCCAGGTTGTGTGGAGCTGGGGGATGCTGGGGCTGCTGTGGGAGGACCACCGATCCTCCGTTCGGAGCGGCTGTCGGGTCCCTAGGCAGGCGGTGGTGCGGAGCTCCGGATCACACGTCCATCACAGAGCTCCCGCACATGCGCACTCACAAGGCCCAATTTTTTGGCACCTGTTTGACTGGGGCATGTCATCACAATTTTAAACTAATTTACAACAGCAGGGCCTGTTCTTGCACCTAAAAAGAGTAACTGCAAGGGTTTACAGTGTTCTGGCACTGTCAACACCCAAGGCCCAATTTTTTGGAACCTGTTTGACTGGGGCATGTCATCACAATTTTTAAAATAATTTACAACAGCAGGGCCCGCACCAAAATGTAAAAAAAAAACTGTGTAGGGGTCCCTCCCAAGGTCCGTACCAGGCCCTTTAGGTTTGGTATTTATTTTAAGGGGAACCTCACGCCAAATTTTAAAAAAATGGCACGGGGTCCCCCCAAAATCCAAACCAGACCCTTATCCACAGCCTTAACATGGCAGGAGGGGGTGGGGATCAGCAAGCCATACCAGTCCACATGCCCTCAACATGGGGAGGATGCTTTGAGGTTTTCCCCAAAGCCCCTTGATGGGGAGAAGAGCCTCATCCCCACAACCCTTTCCGGTGGTCCTGGGGGTCTTTAATAAGGGGGCCCCCAGATCCCAACCCCCCCTATGTGAATAGGTATGGGGCAAGCACATCCCCCTCTGGAACCATACCAGGCCACATGCTCTGAACATGGAGAGGATGCTTTGAGGTCGCCCCCAAAGCACCTTGTCCCCATGTTGATGGGGAGAAGGGCCTCATCCCCACAACCCTTGCCAGTGGTTGTGGGGGTCTGCGGGCGGGGGCTTATCAGAATCTGGAAGCCCCCTTTAATAAGGGGGCCCTCAGATCCTGACCCCCCCCCTAAGTGAATAGGTATGGGGTACATTGCACCCCTACCCATTCACCAAAAAAGGAGTAAAGTAGTACAAAAAACAAGAGGCAGCTTTTTAAAAGTCCTTTAATGTGTAAAATAGCTCTTCTTCTTTCTTCCTCCATCTTCTCCTTCTTCTGGTCTTCTGCTTCTTCTTTCAGTCTTCTTCCTTCCTCTCTTGGTCTTCAGTCTTCATCTTCTTCTATCTTCTTTCACTGCCCCTGCCCGCTGCCGGAGCCGTGCCATCCGGAGGCATCTCCCAGAATGGGCGGTCTGCAGTCTGACATTTCATTTATAGGTATAGGTAATCATTCATTGTCAGAGTTGGCGGATCACCCATTTATGTCCCCGGGTGGCCCCGCCCCTTCTTATAAATGTCAAACTAAAGACTGCCCATTCTGGAAGATGCCTCTGCACTTCACGGCTGTGAAAGCAGGAGTGGCAGTGGTGAATGAAGAAGGAAGAAGATGAAGACAAAGAGAGGAAGGAAGAAGACCCAAAGAAGAAGCAGAAGACCAGGCTATGATCACAGGATCCAGCTGAGCAGAGATCGGGATATGGGCACTCTGATTGGCCCTCCCGATCATGTGACGGCTGTGTCCAATCAATGTTTAAGTGCCCAGTATTGACGTCGTTAAAATATACACCAGACCTGAAGGGTCTGTTACGGGCTTTGTGGGGGAACCCTACGCATTTTTTTTTTTTTTACATTTCTGAGAGGGGTTCCCCTTAAAATCCATACCAGACCTGAAGGGCCTGTTATGGACTGGGGGGGAGGGAGTGGGCAAAGCAATGCTTTTTTAATGATTTTATCTGTATTGCCGAAACCGGCAATACATTACAGCCGCAAAATGACAATTTTTCCTTTGGAAATGTAATTTTGCTCTGGCTATGTTCTAAACATCAGAGAGGTGCACCCTTTTACAGGCAGACTAAGGGGACCCCCCCCCCCCAGGCATGTTATTTAAAGGAATATTTCATTTTTATTGTTTCATTTAAGCATTATTAAAATCACTGCTCCTGAAAAAAATAATTGATTTAAAATTTTTTTTTGCATTGATACATGTCACCTAGGGCAGGACCAGGGTCCCCATACACTTTTGTATGGCAATAACTTGCATATAAGCCTTTAAAATTAGCACTTTTGATTTTTCATGTTCGAGTCCCATTGATTTTAACAGCGTTCGGGTGTTCGCACAAATTTTTTGACTGTTCGCAAGTTCTGGTGCGAACCGAACCGGGGGTGTTCGGCCCATCCCTACCAAACAGCATAACTTGCATAACTTTGTGGCTATAATTTTACAGGAGCACGGGAGTGCGCATGTGCGGGAGCTCCAAGATGGCCGCTTGATATGGAGCTCCGCACCTTCAGCCGCCTAGGGAGCTTGTAGTTCTTCCAGACAGCTGAGTTGGAGACTTCCTTCGGGGATCCCGCTCCCCCAAGCATCCCACAAGCCTGGGGAACATTTTGGCGATACAGGGTCAGACATAGGAGGTAATCCGCCGTGTAGCCGCGGGGTGTACAAAGATGACTGCGGCCTAAAGAGAGTTCCAGACCATCCCCGCTTCCCAAGAGCTCACAGAGGCAACCAGCACAGTCAGGGCTGTTCTCCTGGCATTCCTGGGTGAAAAGACAGCGGTAAGGGAACCTCTCAACAATCTTGTAATCCCCCCTAAGCTGCAACAAAGACTAGTGGGTGTGCTAAGATGGCCGCCGCTCGGGCCTAAAATTCCTCTCTGTCTCCAAAATTGTCAGTGACTCTCTCAAAATACACTCACGGGGGTCCAGGGCTCCCCTTCAGCTCCCCTGAGGTACTTTCAAGACTTGTGCTGTTAATCATAAAGGCTTTATTGATCTACTAGGACTCCAACATTCAGCTTCCAGTTACAGGCCTACGGTACCTCTCCCAGCACCTAAAACCCAGCCTGTCCCCCCTACTATCAGAATTCTATCCCAGTAGAGTGACCCAATCTTAAAGGCTAAGCAATACTCCCCTACATGTCAGTGCCAACGGCTAAGAAGGACCTAAGCCATCTTTTTGCTGCAGCCACTTCACAGGGGAGTACAGGAATGGGCAATTTCTCAGTCATGGCATCAGGAGGCCTGGAGAGCCCTTGCACGGACGGCCCCCATCTAGAGAACCCTGGACATTCGGGGCATCTGGAATGCAGACCGGTGATCTCCCCTGCTCTTCTGAACTTCACTCCCGGGATGAAGGGAGGGTAGCCATAGCCTCCCATCCTTTCCCCCTCCTCTACTGAGTCTTTATTGTGTCATTTTCAGGGGGAACTTTCATCAGCTCAGTTGGACCCCAACAGCCCGGTTCCAACCTCACCCAATCTTCCTAACCATGATCTGTCCCTACAAGTGGATGACCTTTACCACAAATTCTCGGCTCTCCTGGAAAGGGGACTAGCAAACACGATTACCACTATAACGGGAGAGATTAAATCAGATTTTCAAATGCTTGAAAACTGGATTGAAGCAATTGAGAACAAGCTAGACTCAACCGCGGCAACTACTAATCAGAATTCAGACCTTATTTGCTCCTTACAGTACCAGCTAGATATGGCCCTCTCAAGAATCGACGACCTAGAAAATAGGTCCAGACGATATAACTTTTGAGTGAGAGGACTCCCGGAAGAGGTAAAGGACATTCTGAACGCAATACAAAACCTGATTTCCAACT
This sequence comes from Glandirana rugosa, assembly GCA_018402905.1. Lineage (NCBI taxonomy): Eukaryota > Metazoa > Chordata > Amphibia > Anura > Ranidae > Glandirana > Glandirana rugosa. Next base: position 33,542 of record BLSH010118032.1, read on the forward strand.
TACTTCCAGATACAACCTAAACGCCGCTTGGAACTGGACAAGGCCCACAGAGGCCCCATCTAGCCCCATCCACCATACAAAAACAGAGAGCTCTTAAACCCCTCCTGACAGTGTTAATGGAGAAGGATATCAAATACAAATGGTCCTTTCCGTTTCTGTTAAATTTCCCCTTTAAGGGAAGGGAGTACACCTTCTCTTCCTTACAGGAGGGAGAGAAACTCTTTCTCCATCTCAATCTGATCTCTCAAGAATCCAATATGGATATCACTAACATCACCAGCTCTTTTAAGAGACAGTCTCCCACCAGCCCCAGGACCCCCCTGTGGAAAAAAGCCAAGCCAAAACGAGCTAAAGAAAATGGTCCTCCTTGATTTGGTCCCTAAATGAACAATTTTAGGCTTCTATTTTGCAGGTTTCCGGCTCCGAGGAGCGTTAATTTCACTGACCTCTACTTTTTCCTCAGGGCCCTGGACAACCCTGTCTCATCGATGGTCCCACTAAGATGTTGGATCACTCTGCGTGCCAGGGATTAGTCTTCATGATATTGCCTTTATGTTCTTTCTCTGAAATTCAGAAAGTGTGTCCGCACTGTTTTTTTTTTACTTCGAACAATTTGTGTTTCTGGAATTAGTTTCCTTCCAGCTGTTAAGAACTGAAGTTGATGTTGGGGAACACTATAGGGCTCCTATACCTCCCCATGTTTGCAAGCTCCATCCTTAGGGCCTAGGCCCATGGGTGGGCTCCCTCCCCGGAGGGGTCGACTTCCCCCTCTCGGCTGAGGGGGGGACCCCAAAGGGGGACTGATTGGAATGGCGGAGTCCCCTCCCTTAACTGGAGACAATTAATGTTTGAGGACGGCTTAAAGACTTTTACTCTTATGTTTCCCTCTTCTTCAGACTAGAAACAATTTTTTGTTATCACATTTAAGTTTTGTCCACATCATCCTATTATATCTATCTTTGGGCCCCTAGGCGGGTGAGGGCTCACTTGCGCCTCCGCCCCTCTCCGACCTCTCAAGGTGAACTAGAGATGGGCTGTCTGGCAATAACAGCCAGACCTTTTGTTTTCTACCAAAGGGTACCCAAGGGGCTCTATGCCTTCTCCCCCTTGGCCATACTACCCTTAGATGGAGAAACTGGCCCTTTTCAGGGCTCTTTATCAATCAAATATGGTTTACAGTGTTTAATTTCTACCGTATGTCCTTTTTTTCTTTCCTCTCTTCTCCTCTTCTTCACTCCCTTTCTTTTTCTAGAGTGGTGGCTGCTCAATATACTGGCTTCGAGATCATTCAAGGCTCCTTGAACTTTGTGAGCTCCCAGGAAAGGGTGAGTGCTTTTAATTTCCATAAGTCTCACATACCCTAGTAATGATGGCTGACCTCCCACGAGTCCCTCTTAGGGTTGCCACCCACAATGTCCAGGGACTAAACTCCCCTACTAAACGCAAAAAAATTGAAGATCACTATAAATCATTTTAATTGGACATAATAATGCTTCAGGAAACTCAATTCCCTGCCTGTTCTAAACCTAACTTTCTACACTCCCATTTCCCGCAATTTTATTTAGCTAGTGCTGAAACCAAAACAAAGGGAGTAGGGATACTATTTGCGAAAAACTGCAACTTCACGTGATTGTCTGATGTAAGGGATCCTGAGGGCAGGTATATCTTAGTAAAAGGCACCATTGATGAACAAATTATATCTCTCATTTCGTACTATGCTCCTAACAAGGGCCAATTACATTTTTTTCAGAAAATGATAGAAGCCCTCTCCCCACTATTAGAGGACACTATCATTTTTGGGGGAGACTCAAACACAGCCTTTGATCAATCATTAGACAAATCTAGACCCCTAGGCAGTCAAATGATGCACCCCTCCAAAGAAAGCCTACAGATAGCCAAACTCTTACACACACATAAACTAGTAGACGTCTGGAGGGACAAACATCCACCCAGAAGGGACTTCACTCATTTCTCTAGCCCCCACAACTCATATTCCAGGATTGACCATCTAATAACTCCCTGTTACATTCTCTCTTCCATCCTAGATGCCCATATCTATGACACAGTACTTTCAGACTGTCTACACATGGTGGGCGTGACTGCATGGAAGGTTGAGCGTGGCTGAGTGTCGGAGCTCCCGTCCTGCTCTCCCTCCCTGCTCTCGATGACGCAATCGGCGTCTTTCCCCTGGCCGAATTGACGATCGGGTCGGCACACTCTCGTCCCCCTGGAGCAGGTGTGGAGGTGAGTCCCCCCTTGGAGGCTGACGGGGTCAGGCGTGGAGGACCGGAGGACCCAACGGAGCCCACCTGGAGCAGCTGCAATACCAAGGCTTGCGGGGGGTACAGAGACGAACACGCCGACTCCCAGAGTGGAGGCTTAAAATACACAGGGGAGTCTCCCTATGCCCTGGTTGGATGAAGAGGAGCCCCAGTTAGAGGGCAGCATAGCAAATAAACACGGGGATCTAGAGAAATAAGTGTGGAGGTGGAGGACTGCAGTTAGAGGCTGGCTGCGGAAAGTACATCCCAATATCTGGCCCCTCATGTGCGAAGCTGCTCTCTCCACACCTGGGAGTCCTCCTGTGAGAGAGGAGGATACTGGGGTGTCGACTGGGGAGTCCCTATAAGCGGTAAGCGGGTGCCTCACATTATAACTAGAAACTAGAAGGGGAAGCTTAATAAGTATATATCCGGAGTAACGGACAGTCTCAGTAACAATATGACTAAAAAGAAGGGAGAGGATCAGGTCCCTCAAGAAAAGCCATCTACTCCTAAAGCTAAAACTAAGGAGAATTTAACAGCAGCTGCAAAATTGGAAAAATATGCTCATTCTCCATCTAAGACCCCTGCCAAGGGAAATCAACAGCCCGTGGTAAAAAATAATCAGCAGAGGAAGAGTCAAGGTCCAGCATTATCAAGTCCAGAAAAGCCCACACAAGCAGTGGAGGGAGCAGGGGGGGGGGGTCTCGCCCCCAACACCTCCTATGCAGGTATTAGACACTTCACCAGGGATAATTCCACGTAAAGAAACCATGATGGAGAAGGAACCCTCATTAAAATAAGTCTTGCAGGTGGTTAACATCTGCAAGGCTACGCTGGCAGAGTTGTTTGTACAAATGCGAGGGCTCAGAGAAGAAGTATCATTGGTGAGGCAGGACCTACAGGCTATCCAAGAAAGAACAGTAGCGCTGGAGGATAGACTGAGCTTGATGGAGGATGAACTTAACCCGTTAAAAAAGAGCTTAAAGCATTACACGGAAAGGTAGAGGCTCAAGCATACAAGATAGACAATATGGAGAATAGGCTGAGAAGAGATAACATCAGGATCATAGGCCTCCCGGAACGCAGTGAGGGAGCAGACCCTGTGGAGTTCATAGAGAAATGGCTCAAAGACGAATTTGGACCAGTGACCTCATTATCACCGTCTTTTTGCGTGGAGCGGGCGCACAGAGTACCGTTCAAACCCCCACCACCAGGAACATTTGCTAGACCGCTGCTAGTAAAATTGGCCAATTATAGAGATAAAGTAAAAATATTACAAAAGGCCAGAGAAACGGAGAAATACTCCTCAACAATACCAAGATATCTATATATCCAGATTTTTCACCAGAGCTACAGAAAAAGAGAGCTAAATTCCGGGACGTTAAACGTACCTTACTGCAGCTTAAGGTCAAGTATGCGTTACTCTATCCAGCTCGATTAAGAATTGTGGCCTTAGGTCAAATACAACTTTTTGATACACCAGAGGATGCCACGAAGTGGCTGGAGGACAATAAGCAAAGACTATGCTAACTACAAAATACGGGATGAGGGTAAAGGGCAGAGAGGAGGGATGTAGGTTTGAAATTTACACGAAAAATTAATCACAAAACATGATATGGGGAGTAGGATCGGGAGGCTTATTTTCGATGTTTGAGAAGGGTAGTAGAGGGGGGGGGGAAAGAGTATGGTGGAGGTCACAAGATAGGCCCCTGGACATGGCCAATAGAGGTTGGGGGGGAGGGGGGGGATTTTCTTTTGGAAGATGTTTGAAAGTATGAGAGTGAATCGGGAACAGTGTGGGGTCAAAAAGGTTAAGGGGAATGTAAAGAATGAAGAAAAAATTATAAGAACACGAAAGAGTAACAAAGAATGTATGAAAGTTTTTTTTTTTGTTTTTTTCCCTTAAAAGGGTAGCACATTTCAAAAAAATGGGGGGGAAATAAGATCACAAAGATATTGACACAAGAGAGCACTAGAAAAAGTACAACATTTTTTTTTTCTTTTTTTTTTTTTTATTAGGGTAATATGTGGTAAAATAAGGTGTGAAAATAATTGTAGATGGTTGCCATGAATAACAAACAACTGCTTATTGCCTCATGGAATGTCAGAGGAATGGGGACCCCTGAAAAGAGAGCTGCAATTCTTGCAAAGATGGGAAGATTGGGGGTAGGGATAGTATGCCTGCAGGAGACCCACCTCTCTAGAGATACCAGTTTGGGGTTGGGAAAAAGACAATACCAGTATCAGTACGATTCAGTATACTCCTCCTATGCGAGGGGTGTAAGTATTTTTATAAAGAAAGGAGTGGCGGTCTCCGTTGAACAGATAGAGGTGGACGAAAATGGTCGCTATATTTTTCTGTTTTTGGCTTATGATAGTAGGTCCTTAGTACTGGCAAACATCTATACCCCCCTCCTTTCAATACGCAAATTTTATTTACATTTTTTGAATTTATTATAGACAAAACCAATGTTCCGGTGATAGCATTGGGGGATTTTAATATGGTCCTGGATGAGAAACATGATAGATTCCCACCAGGGAACAATAGGAACAGAGCAACACAGGAGAGATTCTCCTCAATTTTGAGAGAGGCGGGCCTATCAGATATTTGGAGGGCCAGAAACCCAGAGGGGAGGCAGTACTCATGCCTCTCTAGCTCATACGCCACTCTCTCCAGAATTGACCTTATACTGGGGAATCAGGAGGCGCTGGAGCTGGTAGAGAAGATTGAGTACCTACCAAGGAGTCTATCAGATCATTCCCCTATAACATTGTTATTAAATCGGGAACAAAACAAATACAGGGCCAATTGGAGGATTAATCCAGCCTGGTTAAATCTTATAAACTCCCCGGGAGAAATAATGAAGGCGCTGGAGGAATTTGTAGAAATGAACTCCGGAACAGCAGCTGCAGAAATAGTCTGGGACTCGCTGAAGGCCTATTTAAGAGGTTTACTAATCCAGCAAATAGCCAGGACCAAAAAGAAAAACAGGGAATGGGAGGACCAAGTGGTGAGAGAACTTAAAGAGGCTGAAAGGAGATACATACACAACCTGACAGTAGAGAAATAAATATAGAGCTTTGAAGGATGGTCAGCAGAAATATAGAAATCTGGAGATTAGTAAAGTAGAGAACAAACGTCTATTCAGTAAGCAGTGTGCCTATGTTGAGGGAGAGAGTGTAGGCAGAATCCTAGCCTTTTTAATTAAAACAAACACATCAGCAAAATCTATCCCAGCTATAAGAAAAGTGGAGGGCAATGTGACGACGAACTTATCAAAGATTTTGGAGACCTTCAGAAGGTATTACGAAGACCTTTATCAACCGGGTGAGAGGGTTAGTCGAGAGAAAATGGATGTATTTTTGGATGGAGTTGATTTGCCAGCCCTCTCGGATGAGGAAAGGAGCCTCTTAGATGCTTCGCTCACCCTGAGAGAGTTGCAGGATGCTGTCACGAAAATGGCCAATGAGAAATCCCCAGGCCCGGATGGGATACCTGTAGAGGTCTATAAACTATATGGAGGGATCCTGCTTCCGGAACTGTTAGAGGTGGCCAAAAGAGCAGTAGAGATGGGGGAATTGCCTCAATCCATGAGAGAGGCTGATATTATTCTCATACATAAGGAGGGAAAAGATCCGCTGGAGGCAGCTGCATACAGACCTATATTGTTACTGTGTGTAGACACCAAAATTATAGCAAAGGCCTTGGCGACTAGATTAACAAACATTTTGCAGAAATTGGTATACCCACATCAGTCGGGATTTATTCCCGACCGCTCTACTAGTGTGAACATTAGTAGAGTGTACCTGAGCCTGCAGTCACAAACCGAGAATATAGGCTCAAGAGCAATTCTGAGTTTGGACGCCGCCAAGGCATTTGACTGTCTTGAATGGGACTACCTCTGGCGGATTCTAGATAAATTCGGATTTGGCCCATATTTTGCCAAATGGATAAAAACTCTATATACGGCTCCTACAGCACGAGTTAAGACCAACAGGCAGTGTTCGGAGGGACTCCAATTGAGAAGAGGGACAAGACAGGGATGTCCCCTGTCCCCCCCTCCTTTTTGCCCTAGCGATGGAGCCCCTTGCGGAGGCAATCCGTACCTCAAAGACAATACAGGGCTTTTGTAGACCGATGGGGGAGGAGAAGGTCGCGTTATTTGCCGATGATATACTTATGTTTCTAGGAGACTCTCAAGGTTCACTAACATCAACAATGGAACTAGTAAAGCAATTCGGCCTCCTATCAGGGTTAAAAATAAATTGGGAAAAATCTGCACTTTTGCCAGTGGACCCAATATGATCCCCTTTATTAGGAGAAGCAGCACAGCTAAAACTGGTAGACAAAATAAAATATCTGGGCATAATTATATCAGGAGAACCCAATCACTACATACAAGACAATCTAATACCACTGATAAATAAATTTAAAAGTAAATGTGAAGTATGGAGACACCTCCCTTTATCAGTAGCTGGTAGATGCGCTTTGAATAAAATGGTTTGGATGCCCCAGTTAATGTACGTATTACACAATTGCCCAATCTGGATATATAACAGCTGGTTTAGAAAGGTAGACTCATATTTTAGGACTCTAATATGGAAGAAAAAAACACAGAGAATTTGTCTAAAAAAGCTGCAATTACAACCAGAGGAGGGGGTGTGGCTTTGCCATACCCTAGAAATTATTTCATAGCAGCCCAGCTTCAGCACCTGGTAGGAAGTGGTATAGAGGGAGGAGTAGATGCAAATAGTCGGATAATGTTATCAAGATCCCCTCATAATAAACTAATAGAAGCACTGGAGGCCAAATCTTTTGGCCCAACGTTTCCTACTCTAAAATTGGTCATGAAACTGTGGGATATAAGTCGGACGATATTGGGATATGGGACTATCTCTAAATACACCCCCTTATGGAATAATAACGCATTGACAGAGCTGAGAGCATTGGAAAAAATCAAGGAATGGGAACAACATGGTATACATCGGTTAAATCAAATGTATTCAAATACCACTATAAAATATTTTGAAGATCTGAGGGAAGAATACGACATCCCAAACCAGACCTTTTTTAGATTTCTACAAATTAGACATGCATTGCAAGCCCAGTTTAAGGATAAAACTGTAGAATGGAGTGAGCTGACCGTCCTACAAAGTATAATAGAGTCAACATCATATAAAAAAGTAATCTCCAGCCTATATAGAGAGTTGTGTAACCACACAAAGGAGAAAGAGGAAGAACTAGGTATTAAAAGAAAATGGGAAGAGGATTTAGGAGAGATATCTGGGGAGCAGTGGAAGCGAATTTTAAAAACCTGCCCGCTAGTATCAAACTCCCCACCACAGAGAATGTCGCACCTATATTTAATATATAGGGCCTATTATACTCTGAAAAAACTATATCAGATGGGCAGGAGACAGGACAATAGGTGCCCTAGATGTAGTGGAACAGGGAGTTTGATACATATGGTATGGAGATGTCCCAAATTATTTAGGTATTGGGAGGGAGTGATGGACACCATTAATAGGATATATGATCTATCCCTAGCAAAAGAAGCGCGAGTATGTATTTTGAGTGTTATAGAGGAAAGCATGGACACCTTGCAACTGTTTGAGGTGGTAGTGGGAAGCCTGTTTCAGGCCAGAAAGATGATCACTCAAAAGTGGCAAAATAGGAGTCCGCCTACTATAGAGGACTGGATCAAGACGGTTAATGAAACCAAATGGAAGGAAAAAATAACTTACCTTAGAAGAGAAAAACTGGATATATTTGAAAAAAAGTGGGGACCCTGGACTAGGGAAATGGAATAGGCAAGAAACAGGAGAAAAGTAGCCAACAACTCAATACTACGAGCTGAAGGGGAAGAAATATAAATTTGGAATGCAAGACGGATGTATGGAAGTTTGAAGTGGAGATAAAAGATAAGAAGGAATGAATTTAATATTGATTCACTATTAAGGTATGCATGTTAATAGGTATAGGTTGATAGGGAACATGGATGGGGGGGTGGGAGGGAGTATGGAAAACAGATATGCTATAATAAAGATTGACGGGAAGATGATTTGGGTGGGGAAGGGGTAAACTGCAATATATTTATGTATACCACGATGATGAGACTAAACAAGAGACTTATATGAAAAACAAACTGAAATAGATCTCTTGAAGATGTCTGCTGAAGTGGAGAAAAAAAAAAAACCTTTCAGACCACTCGCTAGTGACGATGTCCATTCTACTTAGATTCAAATTCTTTCCTAGACCGCACTGGAGACTTAACGAGTCTCTATTGTCTGATTCAGTAACTAACGTTGAAATCGATAAAAACCTCCAATAATTCTTTTCCACTAACGTGACGGATAATATCTCAGCAAAAACAGTTTGGGTCGCTCATAAATCCTTTATTAGAGGCAAATTCATTCAGTTAGCATCCCGGATCAAAAAGGAAAGAGGTTTTGCTTTGATAAGACTGGAGGAGTCCTTCGCAGCACTCAAAGCAGAACATAAAGCTAACCATTCACGTCAGCTCTTAGATAAACTGGATAAGGCAAAATTAGAGCTTAATCTTGCACTCACAACAAGAGCAGAGAGAGCCATCCGCTGGGCTAAAAATAAATTCTATACTCAGGCTAACAAAATGAGCTCGCTCCTAGCTAGGAAACTTTCCCCCAGGACAAGACATCTTACGATGCCTAGAATTAGGGCGGACGGTAACCCCCCCACATCTAACCCTACCAAAGTTATAGGGGCCTTTCAAAGATATTATGAGGATCTGTATAGCCCGGGGACTGATGAAAATGCGGAAAACATAAACCAGTTTCTTGAGGACATATCTTTGCCCACCCTCTCAGATCAACATAGAAAATTAATGGACAAAGCAATTTCGGAGGAGGAGGTGTTGGAGGTCATCAAAAACCTCAAACACGGATCAGCCCCTGGGCCCAACGGCTTCTCAGGCCCCTACTACAAAATGTTTTCCAAAACACTAGCCCCTTATATGCTACAATTTTTCAACGCCAAAATGAAAGGAGACCCCATCGAAAAGCACTCAAACACGGCATACATCACTGTGATCCCCAAACCAGAGAAAAACCCAGAGGACATAGACAATTATCATCCTATTTCCCTCAAACAATGATTTTAAAATTTTAACTAAAATAATGGCAAACAGACTTGCCTCATTTATCAATCAATATATTAACAAAGACCAGGTGGGCTTCATCCCTGCACGTCAAGGCCCTGACCAAATTAGAAGGGCAATTAATATAGTCTCCATTCTTCAATCCAACTGGGCAGGAGGACGGGCACAGAAGGGGATGCTACTTTCTTTAGACTTGCGTAAAGCTTTTGATTCAGTCTCTTGGACTTATTTATTCTCCCTGTTGAAACATTGGGGTTTTGGAGAAAGATTTCTAGGTCTGATGGGAGCCCTATACTCCTTTCCGCAAGCTATGATTAAGATGCAGGGATTTTACTCCAATTTGTTTCCGATTAAGACAGGCACAAGACAGGGATGCCCTCTATCCCCATTACTCTTCGCTATCGCGATAGAGACTCTAGCCACAGCCATTAGAAACAATCAAGATATCAAAGGGTCTTTTGTGGTCAGCAGGAACATAAATGTGGGTTATTTGAGGATGACTTGCTAGTGTTTATAACCTCTCCAATGTCCACTCTTCCCTCACTCTGTCAGCTTCTTGACAATTTCTCCGTAATCTCGGGGCTCCGGGTTAACTACTCTAAATCTCAAGTGCTGAACATCTCTTTACCTCCTGAGATTACCTCCAAACTTAAAACTGACTTTAAATTTAAGTGGAGTGACTCCTCAATTACTTACTTAGGGATTAACCTCACGTTCAAATATGAAACCCTTTATAGCTCCAATTATCCCCCCTTGTTCCGCAAGCTTGAGGTAGATCTTAAACTTTGGTCTAGGCAAAATATCTCATGGTTAGGGAGAGTCAATTCAGTAAAAATGACCTTGCTACCCAGACTCCTTTACCTTTTTTGCTTGTTGCCTGTCCCAATTCGAAAAGATCACCTTACCTCTTTTCAGAGCAAAATTCTCAAATTTATTTGGGGAAACTCGGGGTATAGGATCTAGACTTGTGCATGGCTAAAAAATGTGTTTTTTTCATTTTTCGGAAATTCAAAAAATTCGGAAATTAAAAAATGTAATTCGGAAATTAAAAATTCGGAAATCTGAAATTCGGAAATTCGTGGTAATTCGGCAATTCCGGTAATTCGGCAATCGCGGTAATTCGGCAATTGCGGTAATTCGACATTTGCGGTAATTCGGCAATTGCGGTAATTCGGAAATTCGCGGTAATTCGGCAATTGCGGTAATTCGAAATTCGCGGTAATTCGGCAATTGCGGTAATTCGGAAATTCGCGGTAATTCGGCAATTGCGGTAATTCGGAAATTTGCGGTAATTCGCCAATTGTGGTAATTCAGAAATTTGGCAATTGGAGCAGACGAAAATCTGAAATTCGGAAATCCGAAAATTGGAAAAAACTAAGAATATTTGAAATAATAACTAACTAATAACTATTAAATTATAGGTATTGGAATTTCCTTGAAAGTTTGGCTGTTAATGAACTTAGTATGAAATTTAGCACTAATAGTCATACTTTCAAGAAAATGTCAATACCTATATGTAATAGTTATTTATTATTATTTCAAATATTCTTTTTTATTTCCGAAATTTGGAAATAAGGAAGAACATTTGAAATAATAAGTTATTAATTTATAATTTTTACTTATTATAAATTATAATAAGCTATTATTATTTCAAATGTTTTTCCTTATTTCTGACCTTTGCAGTGTGTGAATGTATATATGCATACTGTATGTATGTGTGTGTGTGCATACTGGGTGTGTATATACTGGGTATATATTGGATGTATATTGTATGTATACTGTGTGTTTACATACAATATAAGCACAGTATATACACACCCAGTATGCACACACACATACATACAGTATGCATATATACAGTCACACACTGCAAAGGTCAGAAATAAGGAAAAACGTTTGAAATAATAATAGCTTATTATAATTTATAATAAGTAAAAATTATAAATTAATAACTTATTATTTCAAATGTTCTTCCTTATTTCCGCATTTCGGAAATAAAAAAGAATATTTGAAATAATAATAAATAACTATTAAATATAGGTATTGAAATTTTCTAGAAAGTAAGACTATTAGAGTTGAGCGAACCCAGACTGTAAAGTTCGGGTCCGTGCCGAACTTTGGGGTGTCCGGGACCTGGACCCGAACCCGGACTTTTCAAAAAAAGTCCGGGTTCGGGTCCGGGGTTCTGGTAATTTTAATAAAAGTTCAGAAAATTGCTGTAAAAAAGTCCTGGAAGGTCCTAGAGGTCTGCAAAAGGATGGAAAATGGGGGTAAAGGTGGTGCAAGTGCCCTACAAAGAAATTGGGACAGGGAAATAACTAAAAGCATTTTTTAAATTTCAAAAATGGAGG
>BLSH010118032.1:55012-72384 GCA_018402905.1 Glandirana rugosa
GACCTTACACCGCCCGAGTGCGGGGGATCGACGGTGAGACGTTTAGTGGCAGATAAAAGTCGCTAAGCGTCATGTGCAGGTGCGACGGCGTCATTTATATGACACGCACCACACCTTCACCAATTTTCTCTTCATACCCAAATAAAAAAAAAAGGTCTAAATATGAATGGATCCACCTACGTCGAAGTCTGGCTACGAAATATACAGGGGGCAGTGGTGATGTGACTCTTGGCTCGCTAACTTGTGGTGGTTAGCGAGCCAAGACTGTCGAGGGGCTCGTCTTTCAAGACAATGGAAGTCGGGATACGCTGAGCTGGCCACCCCTCCACAGCTCAGCACTCCAGTGAGCAAGGAGGAAGCAGAGTGGAGAGCTGCTGATTGACAGTCAGCAGCTTTCTGCTCGGGGAGCTGTCAGAACCGAGCGATTGGTGGTGTTCAATCGCTCGGTTCTCAGTGTAGTGGTGACGGGGGACATATAAAGCATCGGTCTGAAGCTGCATCCACCTAGGTAAGTATAAATCTGGAAAAAAAAAATAAACCCATACTTCTCTTTTAACCACTTCCACACCACGCACAGTATATTTACTGCGGCAGCGTGGACGTGTACTGCGAATCGCTGAAAATAGACGGTGATTTGCAGAGTGGCAGCTAGGGGGCGTGAGCCCGCCACATTCCAGAGGAGTGTGCCCGCAGCTCGGGCAGACCCAATGTCCGCCGGAGCGAAAGAACGGGGAACCGCAGATGTAAAAACAGCGGTTCCCCGTTCTGTCAGTAGGGACAAAACAGATCTACTGCTCCCTGTCACTGGGATCAGTTAGATGTCTTATGCCACTGACAGCCCAGCCCCCCCACAGTTAGAACACGTCTAGGGAACACAGTTAATCCCTTCACTGTCCCCTGCAGGTTAACCCCTTCAGTAGAGTTGAGCGGACACCTGGATGTTCGGGTTCGGCGGGTTCAGCCGAACTTCATGAAAAAGTTTGCATTCAGCCCCGAACTTGACCCTGAACCCCACTGAAGTCAATGGCGACCTGAACTTTTGGGCACAAAAATGGCTCTATAAAGGTCCTGGAAAGGGTTAGAGGGCTGTAAAAGGAAGCAAAATGGGGGTAAGAGTAGGACAAGTACACTGCAAACAAATTTGGATAGGGAAATAACTTAAAATCACATAAAAAGTGGAAGTGGCGGTTGAGGAGGAGGAGGTAGCCAACACTGCTTTTGTTTGTTTGTTTTTTTTCTAATTGGGGTAGCCCACAAAATATTGAGACATATTAAAAAAAAAAGGATATGTTCACTTAAGTATACCAATGGCTGTGTGAGGCCGGTATAAATGGCTATTCTGCACAAGGTACAGACAAGTCTTGTGGGATCCATACCTGGTTCATTTTAATAAAGGTTAGCTTGTCCATGTTGGCTGCGGACAGGCGGCTCCGCTTTTCTGTGATAAAACCCCCTGTCGTGTTAAACACACGTTCAGACAATACACTGGCTGCAGGGCAGGCCAGCACCTCCAAGGCATACAGGGCAAGCTCAGGCCATGTGCCCAATTTGGAGACCCAGAAGTTGAATGGGGCAGACCCACCAGTCAGTATGTGTAGGCGTGTGCACACATACTGTTCCACCATGTTGCTGAAATGCTGCCTCCTGCTAAGATGTTGCCTATTAGCTGGTGGTACTGTTTGTTGTGGCGTGCTGTTGACAAAGCTTTTCCACATTTCGGCCATGCTAACAGTGCCTTCTGAGGTGCTGGCGGTGCCACAGCTGCGTTGGCGACCGCTTCCTCCTCCTTCTCTGCCTTCGCCATGTGCTTCCACTGAGCCCCCGGTGTCATTTGGGAATGCCCTAAGCAGCGCGTCTAACAGCATGCGCTAGTAGTCGCGCATCTTCCAATCATGCTCTAGTGAGGGAATTAAGGACGGCACATTGTCCTTGTAATGGGGATCCAGCAGGGTGGCCACACAGTAACAAGTTACAATGTGGGCAACTCGGCTGTCGTTGCGCAGGCACTGCAGCATGTAGTCGCTCATGTGTGCCAGGGTGCCCAGAGGCAAAGACAAGCTGTCCTCTGTGGGAGGTGTATCATCTGTGTCCTCCATATCCCCCCAGCCACGCTCCAGTGATGCCCACGAGCTGCATTGGGTGCCACCCTGCTGTGAACACGGTTCCTCCTCCTCGTCATCCTCCAGAACTGTGCCCTGGCTTGAACAATTTTTACCTGGCCTATGCTGGTGCAGGAACCCACCTGAGCCACTTGTGAATGACTGGCCTGATAACCGTGGAAATGACCTCTCTTCCTCCTCCTCCTGTGCCACATCCTCTTCCATCATTGCCCGAAGTGTTTTTTCAAGGAAACATAGAAGTGGGATAGTAACGCTGAGAACAGCATCATCGGCACTGGCCATGTTGGTGGAGTACTCGAAACACCGCAATATGGTACACAGGTCTCGCATGGAGACCCACTCATTGGTGGTGAAGTGGTGCTGTTCCACAGAGCGACTGACCCATGTGTGCTGCAGCTGAAACTCCACTATTGCCTGCTGCTGCTCGCAAGTCTCTCCAGCATGTGCAAGGTGGAGTTCCACCTTGTGGGCATGTCTCATAGGAGGCGGTGAGTGGCAAGGCCGAAGTTCCGCTGCAGCACAGACAGGCGAGCAGAAGCAGGGTGAGAACGCCAAAAGCGCGCACAGACGGCCTGCACTTTCTGCAGCAGCTCTGACATATTCGGGTAGTTTTTTAGAAATTTCTGCACCACCGAATTCAGCACATGCGCCAGGCAAGGGATGTGCGTCAAACCGGCTAAGCCCAGCGCTACTACGAGATTTCGCCCATTTTTGCACACCACCAGGCCGGGATTGAGGCTCAGTGGCAACAACCACTCATCAGTCTGTTGTTCAATGCCCATCCACAGCTCCTGCACAGTGTGGGGTTTATCCCCCAAACATATCAGTTTTAAAATAGCCTGCTGTCGTTTCCCCCTGGATGTGCTGAAGTTGGTGGTGAAGGTGTTACTCTGACTGGATGAGGAGGTGGTAGAGGAGGAGGCAACAGGAGGCAAAGAGAAATGCCATGCAATCCTCGGAGGCGGAAGGACATGCGCCAAACTGCTATCTGCCTCAGGCCCACCCGCTACATTTGCCCAGTGTGCAGTTAATGAGATTTGGCGTCCCTGCCCATGCTTACTGGTCCACGTATCAGTGGTTATGTGGACCTTGCCACAGATGGCATTGCACAGTGCACACTTGATCTTGTCCCGACTTGTTTGTGCAGGGAAGGGATGGCTCACCTGGAAAAGTAGTGGCAGCTGGGAACCACGTACTGTGTGACAGCCACCGCCATCAGGTTTTTAAAACTGTTCCGTGTCCATCAGACGGAATGAGAGCATTTCGAAGGTCAGGAGTTTTGAAATGCTGGCATTCAGGGCCAGGGATCGTGAGTGGGTAGAGGGGTACTTCCTCTTTTTTTCCAGTGTTTAGGACATGGACAGCTGTAAGCTTACATGGGACCATGGTGTGGAAATGCTTGGGGACGGTGGCGGACATGGTGGTGTTGCTGTCACATCGTCTGTTTGCTGGGTGGCAGATGACATTGGCACTGTAGAAGTGGAGGAAGAGGCCGAGGCAGCAGCAGAAGAGGAAGCAGGAGGAGGCCGAGACCTTTCTTGGATTTTGAGGTGCTTATTCCACTGCAGCGCGTGCTTTGCATGTAGATGCCTGGTCATGCAGGTTGTGCTCAGGTTTAGAACATTTATGCCTCGCTTCAGGCTCTGATTGCACAGCGTGCAAACCACTTGTGTCTTGTTGTCAGCACATTGTCTGAAGAACTGTTATGCCAGGGAACTCCTTTGAGCTGCCTTTGGTGTGCTAGGTCCCTGGGTGCAGTCGGTAGTAGCAGGAGTACTATCTAGGGGACGCTCGCTCCGCTTTTGCAACCTGCTTTCCCTTTTGCTGTGCTGGTGCCTCTGTGCGACCACCACCTCTTCCTCCAAACTGCACACGTCACTCACATGACCTTCTTCACACTGTAGAAAGCCGCAGCAGGTTTGTCATCATCGGAGACGTGCTGCGGTGATGTTTGCATGTCCTCATCCTGAAACAGAAGTGGTTGGGCATCAGTGCACTCAATGTCTTCCTCTTCTGGGGCAGGGCTATGTGGATGGCTCACGGAATGCACACCAGCAGAGTCATCAAAAAGCATAAGAGACTGCTGCATGAATTGGGGCTCAGACTGCTTGGCTAATTTACAAGGGGCTGAGGTGAAAGACAGATGGCCATGGGGTTCAGGTGACAACTCTGAGCTTTCAGCAAGGGACCGGGTGGGAGACAATGTGAAGGAACTGGAGGCATTGTCTGCCACCCAATTTACTATAGCCTGTAGTTTGGGCCTACCATATAACGTTGAAGGTTCTGTCGGCTACTCGCACCTGAGGAAGGTGTTTCACTTGTGCGTGTAGCTGGCACAGATCAACCACATACTCTCCTTGCAACAGGAGCTTCAGCAACACCACCAACACCAGCAGCACCACGACCATGACCACGTCCCTTATTTGACGCTCTCCTCTTTCTGGACGCAAATGTACTATTTAGCACAAATTTATATTATTATTTATAATGCTAATCTGTCCCTCGCACCAGCAGCAGGAACCTCTCCCTATACTAGTATGAGATGATTTTATAACGGTAATCTGTCCCTCACAACTGTAGCAGGAACCTCTCCCTACACCAGTATAGGTTGATTTTATAACGGTAATCTGTCCCTCGCAGCAGCAGGAACCTCTCCCTACACCAGTATGAGATGATTTTATTATGGTAATCTGTCCCTCACACCAGCAGCAGGAACCTCTCTCTATTCTAGTATGAGATGATTTTATAACGGTAATCTGTCCCTCACACCAGCAGCAGGAACCCCTCTCTACACCAGTATGAGATGATTTTATAATGCTAATCTGTTCCTCACAGCAGCAGCAGGAACCTCTCCCTACACCAGTATGAGATGATTTTATAATGCTAATCTATCCCTCACACCAGCGGCAGGAACCTCTCCCTATACCATTATGAGTTGATTTTATAACGGTAATCTGTCCCTCACAGCGGCAGCAGCATCCTCTCCCTACACTAGTCTGAGAGCATGTAACATGCAGCGCTACGTGACTCCAGCTCCTATCGAGGCTGGGTCACATGATTCACTGGCCAATCATAGCCATGCCATTAGTAGGCATGGCTGTGATGGCTTCTAAGGGCAAACGAGTGAAACGCTTGTTGATTGGCTGCCCTGCAGCTATTCAAAAGGCATGAAAAATGACTCAAACCCGGACTTTTTTTCAAATGTCCGGGTTTGGGCCACGGACACCCTAAAGTCCGGTACAAACCCAAACTTTACAGTTCGGGTTCGCTCAACTCTACCCTTCACTGCCAATGACATTTATACAGTAATCAGTGGACATTTAAATTTCTGATCGCTGTATAAATGTCATTTGTCCCAAAAAAAGTGTCAAAAATGTCTGACATGTCCGCCCCAATATCGCAGTCCCGATAAAAATAGCAGATCGTCGCAATTACTAAAAAAAAAATGTAAAAATGCCAGAAATGAATTCTCATGGTTTGTAAATGCGGCAACTTTTGTGCAAACCAATCAAACGCTGATTACGAATTTTTTTTTACCAAAAATATGAGGAAGAATATAAATCGGCCAAAACTGATGAATACATTTTGTTTTTTTATATTTTTTTTTTGGATTTTGTATTTTAGCAAAAAGTAAGAAATATTGTTTTTTTTTTGCAAAATTATCGCTCTTTTTTTGTTTATAGCGGTGATCAGAAAGGATGCAGAGGTGATCAACTACCACCAAAAGAAAGATCTATTTGTGGGGAAAAAAGGACACAAATTTAGTTTGGGTACAACGTCGCACAACCGTGCAATTGTCAGTTAAAGCGACGCAGTACCTAATCGCAAAAAGTGCTCTTGTCCTAACGTGGGAAATCCTTCCGGGGGTGAAGTGGTTAATTATATTATTACTCACCATGCCTTATACCTCTTTGATACATACCGGGCCGTTCACATGTTACTAACAGTGCCTTATGCCTCTAATGCAAGAAGTTTCTCAAGATTCTTTACTAAATTCAATGTCCCAAGACTCTACATCATACAATGGGGTTGATTTACTTAACCACTTAAGGACCACCCCCCGTACATATACTGCGGCAGGATGGCCCTTAAGCACAAAATCACATACCTGTACATGATTCCTCGGATTAGCTCTGGTTCACACGCACACACCACTAGAGCCATGCTCCAGCTGTGATTGGACACAGTGGGAGCCAATCAGCGGGTCCGGCGGCTGCGATGGCTGCCAGGACCCACCGATCATTCATAGGAGTGTGCTGTTCTGTCTGAGAGCGAGAAAGAGATTGTGTGTTCCTGCTAATCAGGAACCCAGATGTCTCTCTTCCTCCAGTCAATCAATCCCCCACACAGTTAAGCCTCGTACACACGGGATGACGATCGTACATGCGATCATCGCAAATCGTATGTTGGATAATGTAACTTGCATACTGACTGCACTACACGATCGTACGAGCACAGACAGAACGTTCAGGTGCATGTAATTAGCATCCGGCTGTTCCTGACTTCGGAGCATGCGTGTTTTGCACAATACAAATTGTTGTACCAACTGCTCTGTACACACGATACAACGGTCGTATGAGCGCTTGTTGGTACAACCAAGTTTTCTAGTTTGCTCATACAACTCCCTTGTATGACCGTCGTATGTCCAGCTGTTCTAATCGCGCATACGAACAATCGATATCGCATATAACGGTCGTTAGTACGACCTGTTGTATACGATCGTCGTCCCGTGTGTACGAGGCTTTAGAAATCACTCACTATGAGCACACTTAACCCTTTGATCACCCCTGATGTTAAACCCTTTCCTCCCAGTGTAATTAGTACATTGACAGTGCATTTTTTTAGCACTGATCACTGTATTGATGTCATTGGTCCCCAAAAAGTGTCACTTAGTGTCAGATTTGTCCACCGCAATTGTCCCACTAAAAAATGCTGATCACCGCTATTACTAGTAAAAAACATTTAAAAAAGTCCATAACTATATCCCATAGTTTATAGACGCGATAACTTTTGCGCAAACCAATCAATAAGTGTTTTTCAGGAATTATTTTACCAAAAATATGTAGAAGAATACAAATTGGCCTAAATTGATAAAGAATTTTGGTGTTTTAGATGTTTTATTGGATATGTTTTATAGCAGAAAGTAAAAAATATATATTTTTTCAAAATTGTCGTTATTTTTTTGTTTATAGCACAAAAAATAAAAACTGTAGAGGTGATCAAATAACACCAAAAGAAAGCTCTAATTTTGGGAAAAAAGGACATCAATTTTATTTAGGTACAGCATTGCGTGTCTGCGCAGTTGTCAATTAAAACAACGCAGTGCCATATCGCATAAAATGGTCTGGTCAGAAATGGGGTAAAACCTTCCAGAGCTGAAGTGGTTAAAATGTTTTTCCCTTTGCAAGAGAAGTTTCACTTTGCAAGGGAATTTGCCCAAGAGCTTAGTAAATGTGCCGAGGAAAATGAAGAAATTGCATTTTTGCATACATATGATTGGATGATGGAAGTTAGTAAAACTTGGCTTTATTCTCTGAGCTCTGGGCCTTTATTAAATCAACCCCACAGCCTAACAATTTTATTAATTCAGTATGCATGCCTCTACTATATACAGCTCCTCATGGCCTTCTACTACATGATATGGCTGATTTACTAAATGACTAAGAATGTGCACTCAAAAACTTAAAAGTAAAGATTCATATCAATTATCCAATCATGTCAATAGCAAATGCTTGTTTATTCCATTTGCATGTTTGGATGATGTTTTGGGAGGAGGAGGAGGAGGACCCTTTCCTGGCCTGCCGGGCTGCGTGCTCGGATAAGGGTCTGATATGGATTTTGGGGGGACCCTACGCTGTTTTTTCGGCGGGGGGGTTCCCCTTCAAGATCCCCAGAGCACAAAGTGCCTGGCATTGTCGGGATCAAAGTCGGATCCCTGTTCACAGACAAACGGTCCGACTTTGACCCCATGTAGGACCGTAAATCGCACAGCAGTGTAGGATCAAAGTAGGACCGTTTTTTTGTCGGATAGTGTGAACCCAGCCTTAGGGTTCAGTAAAGGCAAGTAGATCGTTAACTGGTTCAGTGCTTCTATTACTCACAGTGTCTCATGTTATATATAGTGCAGTACAAAAATCCCCAGCATTGCTCCTGAAGGCTGGATTCACACCAATCTGGTGTGAATTCCGGCCTGTTTGCTGCTGAGAACAAACAGAGCTGCTGTTCAGAGGCTCCTATCTGTTCTCACAGTGCAACAGCTGCCTGGGGAGGGGCCTCAAGCAGAGGGAAAGATCCCTGTTCAGTGCAGAACCCATCTCCGCGTTAGATGCGTTACCATTGAACTTAATAGGTTGGGAATTTGCACAGCATTGCACAGAAAATGCACACATTTTCTGTGCAATGCAGAGTGCAAATGCACTGCACCTATGTGAACCTGACACATTGAAAACAATGTGTTTTCAAGTGTCATGCGAATTGGATGCGGTGTAAGCGGCATCCAATTCACATAGGTGTGAACCCAGCCTTATACAGTCATACTGGTATCAGGTATTTCAAGCGCTTCAATGAGTGTTTGATGTATCTTTAGCGTTAGACCCTATACATTGTTCACTAAAGCCTTGTACAAACGGTACAACGGTCATACGACCGGACATCCACAATCATATGATGGCTGTTGTGTCTCATGTACTGACGTGCACCAAGCAATCATACAACCAAGCCTACGGGCGTATAAAGAGTAAGTCCTGTTATTGTGCGCCACCCTTTGGGCTCCTTCATCTAATTTTGTGTTAGTTGAAGTTTGGCGAGGGTTGATTCACGATTTTCAGATCGTTGCTGATTCATCATTCATAAACCAGCCATGTTGAGATCTAGAGAGAGAAATCTTGCTGTTGTTGGCCTAGGAGTCCTGGCTTGGACTCAAATCCAATGCAGGAGGACTAGAAAGAGGAGTTGTTGATCCAAAAATTGTTTACTTAACCGTGATCAATTTGGTCATATGTCTTTAGTCAGGGAGCTCAGGAGAATAATGCTGATGATTTCAGGAATTACCTTTGGATGACGGATCCCTGCTTTAACTACCTCTTGGCATTGGTGTCCCCCTATATCCAGAAGCAGGACACATGCATGCGCCTTGCTATCACCCCTGAGCAAAGGCTCATTGCCACCTTGCACTACCTGGCGCCAGGAAGAAGCCTCCAGGACCTGAAGTTCACTACAGGCATCTCCCCCCCAGGCTCTTGGAGTCCTTATTCCTGAGACATGCTCAGCCATCATTCAGGTGCTGCAGAAGGACTATATTAACCACATCAATACTGGACACGAAAACCCCCTTCCTGTCCAGGCTATTTTTCAGCTTTCAGCGCTATCACACTTTAAATGACAATTGCTCAGTCATGCAACATTGTACCCATATGAAATTTGCGTTCTTTTTTCACACAAATAGAGCTTTCTTTTGGTGGTATTTAATCACTAGTGGGTTTTTTATTTTTTGTGCTATAAATAAAAAATGACTGAAAATTTTGTGAAAAAGTGCTTTTTTCTTTGTTTCTGTCCAAAAATTTTGCAAATTAGTGATTTTTTTTCTTCATAAATTTTGGCCAAAATTTATACTACTACATATCTTTGGTAAAAAATAACCCAAATCGGTGTATATTATTTGGTCCTTGTGAACGTTATAGAGTCTACAAACTATGGTGCCAATCATTGAAAATTGATCACACCTGATCACACCTGATGTACTGAAGGCCTATCTAATTTCTTGAGACTCTAACAAGCCAGGAAAGTACAAATACCCCCCCAAATGACCCCTTTTTGTTAAGTAGACATTCCAAGGTGTTTAGTAAGAGGCATGGTGAATTTTTTGAAGTTGTAATTTTTTCCCACACTTCTTTGCAAAATGAAGATTTTACTTTTTTTTTTTCACAAAATTGTCATTGTAACAGGTTATTTCTCACACACAGGATATGCATACCACAAATTACACCACAAAACACATTCTACTACTCCTCCTGAGTATGGCAATACCACATGTCTGAGACTTTTTTACAGCCTGGCCACATACAGAGGCTCAACATGCAGGGAGCGCCGTCAGGTATTCTAGGGACATAAATTACACATCTAATGTCATGAAGACCTATAACATTTTGAAGGCCCTGGAGCACCATGACAATGGAATTGCCCACAAAATGACCCCATTCTGGAAAGCAAACACCCCAATGAATAATCTATGAGGCATAATGGGTATTTTGAACGGTTCATTTTTTTCCAGTAGTTTTTGGAAAACGTGGGAAAAAAATTTAAATGGATTTTATTTACACAAAGTTGTCCATTTATAAGATATTTCCAACACATAGCATGTACATAGCAAAAATGACACCCCAAAATACATTCTGCTATTCCTCCTGAGTATGGCGACACCACATGTGTGAGACTTTTACATAGCCTGACCACATACAGAGGCCGAACAATGAACTAGCACCTTCAGGCGTTCTACAAGCATAAATTACACATCTCATTTCTCAACCCCCTATTACATTTTTAAAGGTCCTGGAGCACCAGGACAATGGAATTGCCCACAAAATGACCCCATTTTGGAAAGCAAACACCCCAACGTATAATCTATGATGCATAATGAGTCTTTTGAACATGTCATTTTTTTCCAGTAGTTTTTGGAAAATGTAGGAAAAAAATGAAAACTCTTTTATTTTTACACAAAGTTGTCCATTTATATGATAATTGACAGGCCACGGTCAGTGTTGGGTGACAGGCCAAGGTCACTGATGTGGGGCAGTTGACACGCCACGTTAACTGATGGGTGACGGGTGACACTCAACGGTCACTGATGGGTGACGCGCCACGGTCAGTGACGGGTGACATGCCATGGTCACTGTCGGGTGACACGCCACGGTCACTGATGGGTGACAGGTGACACGCCAGGTCACTGATGGGTGACACACCACAGTCACTGACAGGTGATGGGTGACACGCCACGGTCACTGACGGGTGACATGCCACGGTCACTGATGGGTGACACGCCACATGACTGATGGGTGACGGATGACAGGCCACGGTCAGTGACGGGTGACAGGCCACGGTCGCTGATGGGTGACACGCCACATGACTGATGGGTGATGGGTGACAGGCCACGGTCACTGACGGGTGACGGTGACAGGCCATGATCACTGACTGGTGATGGGTGACAGGTGCACTTTAGGATGAGAGTCTGATGACAGGTACACTTTATGATGACAGGTACACTTTATGGGGGCAGATGGAGTGACTGTTGGGTGACAGGTGCATTGGGGGGCAGGGGGGATATGACAGCTGTGTGCTTTTACTGTACAGATCAGTAACTCACTGATCTCAGCTCTTCTTTCCTCACACTGGAAACTGTGTGAGAAGACAAGAGCTGGTAACATTGAGTTACCGCTCAGCTTACATTGGATGTGATTGGCTGTGAAGTAGATCACAGCCGATCACAAGGTAACAGCCACCGGCCGATGGCTGATACCAGTGTCGGTGACAGGCAGTGTTCCCTGGGAACACGCCGCCACTGACGCGAACGCGCAGCGCGCCCCCGATCGCGTGCATGTGTCGTGCGAATGGGGGAAGTGCCGTTTGTGATCAGTCGTGACTTCGTCACGGCCGATCACATGGTGAACAGCCATGGCCAATGGCTGTTCACCCCCGTTGGTGACGCAGTGTGTCCTGGGGACATGCCAACACCGACAGAGCCGGGATGCGCGTGCCCGATCGCGCGCAATCCCGGCTTAAAGGGACGACGTCATATGACGTCGTCCCAGAACGAGAGGCTTACCGCTCCACCATCATATGACGGTGGGCGGTAGGCAAGTGGTTAAGGTAGGTTTCATGTTAATTCCACATTCTATGTGTTTCTGCTTGATAATCTTATATTTTCCCTTTTTTGGCAACTTTACAATATACTGTGAATGTCTTCTTTGGCCTCATGCATGCCCTAAGCTTTTCCCCTCCTTTTTTCCTCTACACACCTATTTTCCTATTCTATCCTCTCCAGCATGTTGTCCTGTGTCCATACACACTCAGCCTGGTAACTTCTCCATGATTTAGGTCAGTTACATTTTGGGCCTTAACCCCCCAAAAAAACACAAACTTTTCAAAAGTCACTTGTGTGTTTCAAATCCTGCAGAGTGCCTGAAGCCTTATTATTATGTCAAAGATAACCCCCAAAATGTAAAGTCAGCATTTCAAACTACTGTATCTCCTGACATGTAATCTCCCATACACACTCTCCATCTTTTGTGGGTCACATTTCCTTAATAATTAGCCAAACCATGTAGTGCAAGGGCCTGCTTGGTTACCTACTAATTTGACCTCCTATTCTATAGTTTGGTTGATTATTAATTGAAAAATGTGATTCTGATAGTATAGTGTGTATGTAGCTTTGGATTATGACACTTATTACCTGTCCACTGGGCTGGAAATAGAAGAGGGAGTGACCAAACTAACAACCATTATTCCTGTAGCAAACTCTCATGGAACTGGAGAGGTTTACCTGTCCAAAACATCTACCATTATCTCCTACCCCCTGAAAGTTGCCAAATGGCTCACCAGGGGGGGATGAGGAAGTAGAGAAGTTCACCTTACACTTTACAGTTCCAATACTCTTTTAGGTATATCCTTATGTTGCCACAGAATTTTTGTGTTAAATAAGATTCCAATGTTATGTGCGCAAATAGTAATTGTATATTTTTTTGTTTTTCTCCACAGTTTCCTTCCAACCCACAGCAATGTCAGGAAGTTGCTGCACAGTTTTTGCACCAATGGGATTTTCCCAACTGCGGGGGTGCTATTGATGGCAAGCATATCAGGATTGTCCCACCTCCCAACTCTGGCCCATATTACTATAACTACAACGGGTTTTGCAGCATAGTGATGCTTGCTGTTGTGTCTGCAAACTACGAGTTTTTGTACTTGGATGTCGGAAAGAATGGACGCAACTCTGACAGAGGAGTGATAATGCAAACAGAGTTTTACAGGTGGCTACAGAATGGCACACTCGACTTGCCACCAGCAGACCAAAAAGTGGAGGGCCTCAATTTTGTCTTTGTCACAGATGAGGCATTTGGTCTTGGAGAACATCTCATGAAGCCATTTCCTCAACGCAAACTGACCCCTGAGCAGAGGATCTTCAAATACAGACTTTCTCATGCTCGAAGGGTGGTGGAAAATGCCTTTGGTATTTTGACTCATAGGTCCCGGCTATTTTTAACACCCATAAACCTGGTGTTGTATAAAATAAATCATGTGGTGTTGTGCTGCCGCATCCTACATCATTTTCTGCGCAGGAATGCTAGCAGCTATATAACCTCTGTGCCTAGTGACATAAGCCCAGCACTGTCAGGCCCTAGTACAGTGGCTGAAGGTCGTTCATCATTGTATGTGATGACAGACCTCCAGACTGGCCGTGCTACCTTGGCCACCCAGAATGCACAGTATTTGCGGCTGAAATATACAGACTATTTTGTGGGGATAGGGGCTGTGTCTTGGCAGGACATGATACCTGATCATGTTTAAAGTTTTGTTGGCCTTATGAATTAATCCTTCAGTTTGACTACTCTTGTCTGTCATTTTTACATGTATAAAATATGTTCTATATATATGTTTTTTTTGTCACTTGCTCCAAGAGAGAAATGTAACCTTCATTTCTACATGAGGTCACAATATCATCTTCAGCTAAGTATTGAGGTGTGCTGGGGGTCTGCTACACCCACACACATACGCAATGTTTTTGTTCTTCCTGCATGGAATGCAGGAAGAACAAAAACATGATGCATTCCCAGCTGCTTCAAATGTTCCCTGCTCAAATTAGCAGGAGTTGACAACATGTAAGAGCACATTTGCTATGTAAATCGTACATCAACTTATTAAATTCCCAGGTATAGATCAAGTAAAGAAGAAGCCACACACTGTTTGTACTAAAAAGTTTTGAAACAAACACATTCAGAGGTGCTTTTCAATT
This sequence comes from Glandirana rugosa, assembly GCA_018402905.1. Taxonomy (NCBI): domain Eukaryota; kingdom Metazoa; phylum Chordata; class Amphibia; order Anura; family Ranidae; genus Glandirana; species Glandirana rugosa. The sequence goes on from BLSH010118032.1 coordinate 69,134, forward strand.
TGTAAAAGTCATATGCAAAAGAGACATCAAACACCAACATTTTTTAGGCCCCAAATGAGAAAGTGTGTAAACATGTGCTCTATCCCATCAGGGGGTATCAAGTGTCATGTTTGTGGGGTGCAACCCCCCCTTCCTCCAAACTAGAGTTTCTTGGAGAAAGGGGTGTAGCAACAGCGAAAAGCGTGAGTTGATCCCATCAGTGGTTCTGAACTGATGCATTTCGGGGGTGCCCCCTTTATCAAAGCTACTTGAGTTTTGATAAAGGGGGCACCCCCCAAAATGCGTCAGCTCAGAACCCCGATGGGATCAACTCACGTGTTTGCCTGCTGCTACACCCCTTTCTCCAAGAAACTCTAGTTTGGAGGAAGGGGGTTGCACCCCACAAACATTACACTTGATACCCCCTGATGGGATAGAGCACATGTTTACACTCATTAGGCCAGTGTTTAACAACTCCACTCCTCAAGGTACAAACACAGAACTGCTTTTCCAGATTTAACACACAAAATGGTAGCTATTTCAATGCCTTATGTTAAATGTAGAAAAATGTGTCTGTTTCTCCCCCTTGGGGAGTGGAGTTGCGAAACACTGAGTGAAGGTCACAAACACTTCACATGTCAAAAATGTAAAAACATTTCCTTAAACAAACAGAGTACAAAAATAAAAAGGTTGTACAAAAAAACTGAGCCCAAGTCCAAGAGAAAGTTGAAACTTCCCAAGCATGTCCCCAACATCAGTCAATCTCCTTTGTAACTGTGTAGCTACCTCTTGATGTCCTCCAGCTCCTTGCAGCACTTAATAATTTCTTGCCTTAATCTTCCGACAGTGCATTGGGGCACCTCATGACTTGGTAAGAAGAGGAAAATGTATTAGGGCAATGATAGTCAAGTGACTGATGGGCCAACATAGTTATTTGAGGCCAAGTTAATCTTAAACCTCATTAAATACTTACCTGGATTCTTCGGTGTGACCTGCTTGTCCTTCAGACACCTACACTACTTTGAATGTAAACACTGACCCTACTCTGTAATGTTTGGTCTGGTGTCTGGGTCTCCAAAACTAGGCTACCTAGCAACACAGACAGCTACTTATACCTCTTTCATAGCCATGCTAACGTGAAAGCACTACCTACTGTATTATTGTATGGACTAAGTGTTTACTTAAGAGAATGTAACACTTAACATGTAAATAAACAAGATGCAATATTAAACAATACCTGCAAGGGAAAACTATAGGCTCACCCTCAGCTTCTTCCTTTTCTGAATTGGGGTCATGTTGGGGGAGCTTGAAGGATTACATTTCCTCTAAAAAATAAAAATACAACATTCATTAAGCATCCCAAAGTCATATCTGGTTCAACACATACATTGTTCTACATTTTTCTAGTTGACCAACCTTGGACTTGGGCCGGGATGACCAATTCTGGCTGACTGGTTGCCTGGGCTTCTGGGGACTCTGGAGGATTTTCTGCCAAAAAAACATAAAAAAGGAAGATGAGGCCATTTTCCAGGGGCCAAAGACTTGACAAGTGCCAACATTGGCAAACTCCTACAGCTGCCTCCCCTCTCGCTCCTATGTGATGCGGGATGTCTGATGTCCATCACTGGCATTTGTGTGATAAGCACTGGGGCTCTCCTCTACCCATGTCTGCACTGGCAAGGCTGTATTAATGGGCACTGATGAATCAGGCAGCAGCCAGCAAAAGTGACAGTTATCCTTTAATTTAGGCCTGAAGTCCCCGCCCTTTTGCCAAACTAGCAGCACCCCTGTTTGTGGCTCAATTTGTATATTTCTCATTTTGCACTTACATTCTGGGCAAGATGGTGGGCTGGATTTCGACTCCCTTCGTCCCTTGCGGGGGTGGGCACCTTTTTTTTCTTTTTCGCTGTTGAAAGATAAAAAAGAATATAAGTGCAAAAGCTAAAGGAATGTCTAAAAACAGTAACAAATTCTGTTCTTCATATATGCTTTAGATTTCCCTTCAAATGTGGAAGCCCAAGGCATAGAAACAGTTTCAAACCTCACCTAGAATTCTCTCTGGCTACTTTTACTAAGAACATATCCAGACACCTAACTTACACATATACATATTGCTTACATACAACTATTGCTTACTTTTTTGAAAGGCTCTATGGATCTTGTGCAGCTAATGTTGTTCACGGCGTTTAAGATCTGACTACAGTTTTCTCAGTTGATCTTTGGACTGCTGAACACCATGTTTCTGCACAGCGGACTGATGACCTGCTCTAATATGAAATATTTTCGGCTGTTGGGCCTTTGGTAATTCTCATTCTTCGAGTCATAATCCTGCCTTTCCATAATGCCCACCATGTCCACCATCTCAGCCTTGGTCAGGGGGGTGGCTTTGGCCTTTCTGTAGGATTCTGCACTGCGGGCCTGGCTGCTGCTTCCCAAATCCGCCATCTTTACTCCAATCATTCTGTGGAGTCTGTATCATGGAGGATAGGAGAGCTGTTCATGCCTCAGCATCACGACGCATCTGAGAGCGGAGTTGCATGCATGCGCAGTGTATAAATCCCGATTGCACGTTCGATGGAACGGCTGTAGGTAGGATCTGTGAGTGGAGGATGAGCATTTGGCAACACGCTAAATTGTTTGGATAACGAAGGTTCGACTTGGACTTCTGGCATTAGTGAGTAGTGGCCTATACTGCTTGTATTGAGGTCTAGATGGGGGTTAATGGCCTATACTGCTTGGATTAAGGCCTAGATTTGGTCCAGTTTGGGGTATGCAAGATGAAGTTGCATTATGCTTTGTCTTGTGTCTTGCAGGCATAATGACTGATCAGTTTTTCTCCCATGAGTTCCTACTAGAGTTGAGCGAACCTCTGGAAGTTCGGGTTCTGCTGGTCCGGCCGAACTTCGGGACAAAGTCCGGGTCCGGGTCCGGACGGAACCCGAACGATCGCACGGACAACGAACCCCATTGAAATCAATGGGGACCCGAACTTTTATGCACAAAAATGGCTGTAACAAAGTCCTGGAAAGCCCTAGAGGGCTGCAAAAGGAAGTAAAATGGGGGTAATGGTAGGGCAAGTGCCCTACAAAAAAATGGGGACAGGGAAATAACTGTAAATATTTTTAAAAAAATAAAAACATAAAAAAAAGCAAAAATGGAGGTGAATGTGGATCATCTTCAAACTGTGTCTGAAAAGTATTAATTAACGGTAGAAGCCATATAACTGTTCTAAAATCATCTTCAAACTAGGGCAAGTGCCCTACAAATAAATT
>BLSH010118032.1:77930-88306 GCA_018402905.1 Glandirana rugosa
GTTGTGATATGGACCCAGTTCTACCGGAGGAGGTGTAGAAGGAGTCGAGGTCCTCGACACCGGAGTCGTCTCCATCTCCCGTCCCACCTCTGTCTACCGGACCGGAGTCTGACCAACGACTATTTGACGTCCGAGAGTTTCATGGTGTCGAACCCGTGTGTATGAAGTCGACGACGTCGAGGACTGAAGACCCTAACAAATTAAAAGAAGTGGAGGGAAGGTATACACCAGGAGTCCAACCGTTAAAAAAGCACCTGCATGAATTTTAATCGTCAGCCGAATTAGACAAACGTGTCGAGACGGTCAACCAGATTACGACGGACGGAATCCCCGAACCCGAACGATTTTTGAAATGTCCGGGTCCGGGTCCGTGCCACGGACACCCAAAAGTTCGGTACGGACCCGAACGTTACAGTCCGGGTTCGCTCAACACTAGTTCCTACCACAATGTATTGACATGTACCATCAACTCCCATGTCTGTGGAATATCAAGACCAAGGAGTACTCCAGCCGGGTCCTAAGGCAGGCAGCATTAGACCAACTGGCAGAGCTGTGCAAACAGATTAAGCCGACTGCTAATTTTAAGTACGTCCACGAAAAAATTGCCAACCTGAGGACCACATATGGAAGGGAGGTGAAGAAAATTAAACAATCCCAGAAGTCAGGAGCTGCAGCAGCTGAAGTATGTGTGCCCAAGCTGTGGTACTTTGAGAGCCTGCAGTTTATCAGCAACCAGTCTGAGGCCAGGCCATCTGTCTCCACCCTGCCCTCTACCTCTGCTGAGGCCACAGCTCCTGGAGCTGAGGAAGATGTGGAGGAGGCCATCTTGACCCAGGTATAGTGTTGTTGAACATATTGTAAAGATAACATACAATGATGATAAATAAACATTATTGGCTAAATATTTGAGCCTTAACAAAGTTGGTTCCATATCAAAACACAGTTGTGGTCTAAACTCATTTGAAGGATAAATCCAAATGCTGATGCCAGAATGCTAGTGTTTTTTATTTCTAAATATTCAATTACAATTCAATAACAGTCAGGAAATGTACATTTGGTTTGATTGATGACCCACACAAACAAATATATTCTTATATTGTCACATTTTTATACACCGGAAAGTGTCACAGAGACGGTGACTGAGGAGGAGACAGCTGGCTCTTCCCTGGTTTTTGAGTCACAAATCCCTCCCCTACATGTTGGTGGTAAAAGGAAGTGAAAAAGTCATAATGTGAATGAGATCGCTTACTCGTTCTTCTTCTCCTCGTTCTTTCCGGTAGGCCTCAGCAATCCTCCAGGGAACCAGACGAGGAAGAGTCATTTTCTGCCTATGTAGCTGCTAAGCTAAAAAAGATGACTCCCTACCAGCACAACAGGTCTGAGGAGCTGATGACACAAGTGCTCAGCAAGGGGGAGAGGAAGCTCCATGAGAAAGTGCCTCCACCTCCATCATCTCAACCGCCTCAACACCCATCCCAACCACCACAGCAGCATGCCAGCCAGTGGCAATTTGTTCCACATGGCCCTCACCAACAGCCATGGTCTGGGGATTATACCCAATACCCCCATTGGATTATTTATTTATTTTTCTGTATTTTTGCTTGTATTCTTTTATTTTTGTTTTTTTTAACACATTTTGCTAATACAAAGCACTTTTTCTGTTATATTTTATTTGCAGACAAATTGCATTTCTAATTTAATTTATCTTCTTTATGAAAAGAAAGAAAAATGTGAATAAGAATACTTGCCTATGTTTTTTGATTCAAATGACAGGTTTGAAGTAGGCAGTTACATTAAAAAGAAAAGTTCTAACAATTACCAAGTGACACAAAATAGTTACATTTTTTAGATTTAAATTTCAGAGCAAATGATATTGTGGAAATGTTAAATACAGTAAAATACAATCAAAATAATGTTAATAATATTTCTATTACTACAGAACAACTGTCTTTCATTACATTCGTAACATGAGTACCAGTAGCAAAGCATCTTCATTATTATCACATTGAAAAAGATGCTAATGTGCGCTTCATTACACTATTTGAATTCAATTGCCGCTTGACAAATATGAATAGTGAAATTCAAACGCAGGTTTACATGACCGGACAATATCCTGTCGTCCCTGACTACCGAACATGCGTGTTTTGCATGCACAACTTTTGTTGGACCAGCTTCTGTACACACGGTACAACAGTCGTACAATCGCTTGTTGTACAACAAAAGTTTTAGTCTGCTCATCCAACTTCTGTTGTACTACCGTCGCACATCGGCTTTTGTAATTGCGCGTACTAACGGTCGGATGATCATACAACAAGCTGTTGTACAACCATTGTTCCGTTGTGTACGGGCCTTAAGTCTGTCTTTCCCAGAACTGCCTAAATTTGAAGAGAAAATGAACACATATATTATGATGATGGCTAAGGGACAGATTCCGCTCCACTGGAGAGCTACAGTAACTCTGACTTTGTATTGATTCCTCAGTGGCATTGCAGAGTTGGATTATTTGGAATATCTCACCGCCAAATTGAGAGATCAAATAGATCTTTTTGATCACACTTGGTCTTACTGGAATAACTCACCTATGGCTTTTCAGACACTCTTCCCTCTCTTTCTGATGAATCTCCAGGTTCACACTGACTAGACCTTTCACATCTATATTTCCAAGAAGATGTATAGTTTTCTGTATTCTTTGTATACTTGAGTTATATTCTTGATTTTTTTTTTCATATACACTGTAAATTATGTCTTACTAACTGCCTGAACTTTAATTGTCACTATTGAACTTTGGCTGGACATTACTAGCACTGTACCAATGCCTCATTTTATTATCTACTGAAAACTGACATAGGTGATGTGTACTCAGGCACTTGAATACTGAATTAGGTTGTTAGCTTATTTGTAAAGCCTGCATTTATCCTTTAACTCCCTGAGTACATTATTTGATTTTACTTCTGTTATACCATACTTTTTGTAATGTATGCCTTTTGTATTCTCTTTGTATAAAATTAAATAAAAAGACAATTACGAAAAAAAATCCACAGTTCCCAGCTATCTTTTATTTTGTATACTGTATATTATAGTTTTTCATATTACCCTATCCACATGCACCTTCCCTATTTTTGCTAGTTTTGAATTGATCTAAATAGCTGTCTTTCTTTCTACTATCTCTGCTACATACGATGGGGCTGATTTACTAAAACTGGAGAGTGCAGCTGTGCATGATAGCCAATCAGCATCTAAGCATGTTCAATTGTGATAAAAAAAAAAACTGGAAGCTGATTGGTTTCTATGCAAAGCTGCATCAGATTTTGCACTCTCCAGTTTTAGTAAATCAACCCCAATGTATCAAACCTTCATACTTTGTCAAGGAGCCATCGTGACATGGAATCCCCAATGGTGTAGGGTCTAAGCACCGGACTGTTTTCTCCAGAACTCACAATGTGTTTCGCTGTATTTCGGTGTATTTCGGAAATCCAGGTTCACCTTCACTAGGGATGGGTGAACTGTTCGGCCCGAGCATGAGTTTGGGCCAAACATTGGCTGTTTGCCCGTTCGCCAAACTACCAAATTATTAGGGTGTTTGACCATTTGCTTGGCCCGCTGAATGACCATAATGCACTGCGCCACTGCACAGTGCATTGAAAGCCCTGATTAGCTGAAGCAGTGAAAGCTGCTCCAAATCAGGGCACAGAGCACTGTCAGAGCCATAATTGGACACTCTCATTATGACTCTATCCAATCATGGCTCATTGCATTTAGTCCCGCCCCACACTATAAAAGTATTATTTCAAAAGTGGCCATTTTCAGTGTGATATCAGCATGGAGAGAGATAGAACAGGGCTCTGTCCAGTACGACTAGATAATGTGCTATAGTGTGCTATTGTGATTCTATTGTCATTGTAGAATATTAGTTTAGTATCAATCTAGGGATAGTTAGTGTGAGTGTAGTAACCATCATTCATATTTGCATTAGTGTGCATCTAGGGACAGTTCAGTTTGTGTCAGTGTAGTATAGTGATGAGTCATTCATTTTTACATCAGTGTGTATCTAAAGTAGGGACAGTTCAGATAGTGTGACTGTAGTGTATTGACCACCATTCATCTTTACATTAGTGTGTATCTAGGGACAGTTTAGATAGTGTCAGTGTAGTGACTGTTTAACACTGTACAGTATATTTCGTTGCGTTACTGCAAGTTCAACTCCATATAGTTCTGTGCGTTACTGCAAGTTCAACTCCATATAGTTCCTTGCATTACTGCAAGTTTAACACCATATAGTTCTGTGCATTACTGCAAATTTAATGCCATACAGTTCTGTGAGTTACTGCAAGTTTAACGCCGTATAGTTCATTGCGTTACTGCAAGTTTATCCCATATAGTTCTGTGCGTTACTGCAAGTTTAACTCTATATAGTTCTGTGCGTTACTGCAAGTTTAACTCTATATAGTTCTGTGCATTACTGCAAGTTGAACGCTGTATAGTTCATTGCATTACTGCAAGTTTAACGCCATATAGTTCTGTGCATTACTGCAAGTTTAAAGCCATATATTTCATTGCGTTACAGCAAGTTTAATGCCAGATAGTTCTGTGCTTTACTGCAAGTTTAACACCATATATTTTTTTGCGTTACTGCAAGTTTAACGCCATATAGTTCTGTGCATTACTGCAAGTTTAACACTATATATGGTTTTGTGCGTTACTGCAAGTTTAATGCCATATAGTTCTGTGCATTACTGCAAGTTTAACGCCATATTGTTCTGTGCATTTCTGCAAGTTTTATGCTGTATAGTTCATTGCATTACTGCAAGTTTAACGTCATATAGTTCTGTGCATTACTGCAAGTTTAACGCCATATATTTCATTGCGTTACAGCAAGTTTAATGCCATATAGTTCTGTGCATTACTGCAAGTTTAACACCATATATTTTATTGCGTTACAGCAAGTTTAATGCCATATAGTTCTGTGCATGACTGCAAGTTTAATGCCATATAGTTCTGTGCATTACTGTAAGTTTAATGCTGTATAGTTAATTGCGTTATTGCAAGTTTAACGCCATATAGTTCTGCGCATCACTGCAAGTTTAACGCCATATATTTCCTTGTGTTACTGAAAGTTTAGCGCCATATAGTTCTGTGCGTTACTGCAAGTTTAACGCTGTATAGTTCATTGTATTACTGCAAGTTTAACGCCATATAGTTCTGTGCGTTACTGCAAGTTTAACGCTGTATAGTTCATTGTATTACTGCAAGTTTAACGCCATATAGTTTTGTGTGTTACTGCAAGTTTAACGCCATATATTTTATTGCTTTACTCTAAGTTCAACGCCATATAGTTCTGTCCGTTACTGCAAAGTTTAACACTGGTTACTGCAAGTTTAAAGCCATATACTTCTGTGTGTTACTGCAAGTTTAAGCCATATAGCCATATAGTTCTGTGCTTTACTGCAAGTTTAATGACGTATAGTTCATTGCGTTTTTGCAAGTTTAACGTCATATAGTTCTGTGCATCACTGCAAGTTTAAAGCTATATATTTTCTAGCGTTACTGTAAGTTTAACGCCATATAATTCATTGCGTTACTGCAAGTTTAACGCTATGCATTTCCCTGTGTTACTGCAAGTTTAACGCCATATAGTTCTGTTCTTTAATGCAAGTTTAACGCCATATAGTTCAGTGTGTTGCTGCAAGTTTAACGCCATATATTTCATTGCGTTACTGCAAGTTTAATGCCATATAGTTCTATGCTTTACTGCAAGTTTAACACCATATATTTCATTGCATTACTGCAAGTTTAACGCCATATAGTTCTGTGCATCACTGCAAGTTTAACGCTATATATTTTTTAGCGTTACTGCAAGTTTAACACCATATATTTCCTTGTGTTACTGCAAGTTTAACACCATATAGTTCTGTGCATTACTACAAGTTTAACGCTGTATAGGTCATTGCATTACTGCAAGTTTAACGCCATATAGTTTTGTGCGTTACTGTAAGTTTAATGCCATATATTTTATTGCGTTACTACATGTTTAACGCCATATAGTTCTGTCCGTTACTGCAAAGCTCAACACTATATATGGTTCTGTGCCTTACTGCAAGTTTAAAGCCATATACTTCTGTGCGTTACTGCAAGTTTAAGCCATATAGTTCTGTGCTTTACTGCAATTTTAATGACGTATAGTTCATTGCGTTTTTGCAAGTTTAACACCATATAGTTCTTTGCATTACTGCAAGTTTAACGCCATATATTTCATTATATTACAGCAAGTTTAATGCCAGATAGTTCTGTGCTTTACTGCAAGTTTAACACCATATATTTTATTGCGTTACTGCAAGTTTAATGCCATATAGTTCTGTGCATTACTGCAAGTTTAGCACTATATATGGTTTTGTGCGTTACTGCAAGTTTAATGCCATATAGTTCTGTGCATTACTGCAAGTTTAACGCCATATAGTTCTGTGCGTTTCTGCAAGTTTAATGCTGTATAGTTCATTGCATTACTGCAATTTTAACATCATATAGTTCTGTGCATTACTGCAAGTTTAATGCCATATATTTCATTGCGTTACAGCAAGTTTAATGCCATATAGTTCTGTGCTTTACTGCAAGTTTAACACCATATATTTCGTTGCGTTACAGCAAGTTTAACGCCATATAGTTCTGTGCTTTACTGCAAGTTTGACACCATATATTTTATTGCGTTACTGCAAGTTTAACGCCATATAGTTCTGTGCACTACTGCAAGTTTATTGCCATACAGTTCTGTGCATTACTGCAAGTTTAATGCCGTATAGTTCATTGCGTTATTGCAAGTTTAACACCATATAGTTTTGTGCATCACTGCAAGTTTAACGCCATATATTTCCTTGTGTTACTGAAAGTTTAACGCCATATAGTTCTGTGCAGATACAACGTGAAGTATGAATCTGTAGCAGCGCTCTTGTAACTGTCCCCACAGTTCTATTGATAGTGTGATCACTATCACACGAACACCACGTGGAGAGATGACGGCCCCCCTATGGGGTACACACTCACCAAATAAGGATATATAATGGGCTCCAAAAATCAACAGACTCTGTGTCTAGGTTCTGGATAATACACAAATGTAATGCACTCCATTCAAATGGTCCGCTCCTTCAGAGAGATCACTCTATCCACGTCTCCTCATTCATATAGAGAAAATGAGAAAGGCAAAGTGTACATAGCGTAAAACCATTTACTTTTATTTTGCCCCTAAAGGCTAAAACCCATTAGAAATACACTCACAATTTCATTGTAAATTAACACACAATGTGATTGTAAACGTCACCGCTTCCTGGAGTGAGCATCCTGCGTCTGACACTGGGACCAGCCCGATCGTTTGCACGTCTCCTCCTCTCCGGCAAGCAGGTGAAAATGTCACTGTCAATACGTCGCTAGGCCCCCACCCTGATGTGTTTCGTCATTTCCGACTTCAACAGAGGGCGTGGCCTAGCGACGCAACGTACCCAGCTTATATACACAAACATCTCAGCATGTGCCACCCCTTTGCTTGCCAGTCTCCAGGCAACCAGACCAGCCCACATGTCTGCCAAGTGAGCTCATCTGATCCTGCACGTCCAAACGGAAGCCACTGGGTGGCTTTCCCATACAAAGCCGGATATTACCCAGTAAAGCCTCATTTTATTCCCTGAATTACTCCGGAGAAACAAACGTGTCTGGAGAATAGCAAGCATCCTTTTCCACTAGGGTGCCACTTCCAATAAGAGAGCTTACAAAATAACAACTCACAACAACAAAATGAAAATTTAAGTTACAACTAAATAAATAAATAAAAGCAGGTGACAGAACGAACGCATGTAACATTTTCAAAAGGACATAATCCAATTAAACATGATGGCATTAATAATTGCTAATATAACGATTAATATCTAGATCGACATTTAAGCTTTTCGGCACAAGAGAATCAGTTAAATAAATCCAATGGGTCTCACGTTTGGAGAGGTCACGTACCAGATTGGTTCCTCTCCAAGGTGAGGTCAGGTGATCCACTCCGCAAAACGTGAGACCAGAAGGGTCCTGATTGTGAAATAATTTGAAGTGTAATGACACATTATGATCTTTAAAGCCTATTTTGATGTTAGCTATATGTTCCGCTATCCGAACCCTCATAGGCCGCTTTGTTCGCCCTATATAAAGCAACCCACACGGGCATCTCAAGTCATAGGTGACATGCGTCATATTGCACGTGATATCTTGCAATTTTGAACTCCTTCCCATTAGCGTGAGAGGTGAACCTATTAAAACCCCTTAAGGTAGTGTTCACCTCCCTCTGCATTTGCGGCATGCAAAGAAGCCATTTCGATCCCAAAAGGTTAAAGACTTTTTAGGGGGATCTAGCACCTTATGTACCACCTCATCCCCTATACTCTGTCCCTTACGATAAATTAACTTAGGGCATAGGGGCAGTACCGGTCCCAGACATTTGTCCATCAGCAAAACATGCCAGTGGTCCTTGAATATCTTCTCCACTTGTTTGTATTGCTCGTGATAACCCGTTATTAAGCCAAACTCCTGCATACCCGATGTTGAAGAGGGAGGATGATCCGCTAATAGAGAGTCCCTAGTCATTGTGGATACTTCACTTATCACCTTATCAAGGAATTCTAGTTTGTATCCCTTCTCCTCAAATCTATTCCTGAGGACCAATGATTGTTCCTTATAAGTTTCAACATCTGAACAGTTTCTCCTAACCCGCATCATCTGGCCCTTAGGAATATTCTCTAGCCAAAGAGGATGATGCCCACTGAACCAGGGTAAAAAACTGTTTCTATCAGTGGGCTTGAAGTATACCTTCGTCGTCAGAGAACCATTTCTCATACTGACTGTGACATCAAGGTAATGGATCTCATTCTGGCTCCACTGAGTCGTCAACTTAATGTTATTAGGATTGTTGTTCAAATATCCAAGGAACTCAATGAGGGACAGTTCAGTACCTTTCCATACAAAAAACAGGTCATCAATATAGCGTCTATAAAATATAAGCTCCTCTCTTTTTTTTGCAAAAATATATCTGTCCTCTCATTCCCCCATAAAGAGGTTGGCGATGCTAGGGGCAAATTTTGCCCCCATAGCAACGCCCCTCTTCTGGTTAAAGAACTGGCCGTTAAACCAGAAGAAGTTGTGGGTGAGACAGAAATCCAAACAGTTCCTCAGGAAAATCTTTTGATTGTAGGGGAGATCCTCCCTCTGACTGAACGCCCAATTGAGGGATAGCAGAGCATCATCATGCTGGATGATGGTGTACAGGGAGGACACATCCGCCTTCACCAAGAACACATCAGAATCTCCCCCAACTGGGATATTCTCCAAAAGTTGCAGGAAGTTCTTAGTGTCCCTCAGGTAGGCCTTTGTCCTCACCACACTGCTCTGTAAGAAATGGTCCAGATATTCCCCCACTCTTGATGATACCGACCCAATTCCATTGACTATAGGATGGGCCGGGGGTTTCTGAGGCCTAGCGACGTATTGACAGTGACATTTTCACCTGCTTGCCGGAGAGGAGGAGACGTGCGAACGATCGGGCTGGTCCCAGTGTCAGACGCAGGATGCTCACTCCAGGAAGCGGTGACGTTTACAATCACATTGTGTGTTATTTTACAATGAAATTGTGAGTGTATTTCTAATGGGTTTTAGCCTTTAGGGGCAAAATAAAAGTAAATGGTTTTACGCTATGTACACTTTGCCTTTCTCATTTGCTCTATATGAATGAGGAGACGTGGATAGAGTGATCTCTCTGAAGGAGCGGACCATTTGAATGGAGTGCATTACATTTTTGTATTATCCAGAACCTAGACACAGAGTCTGTTGATTTTTGGAGCCCATTATATAATGGCACACATCATTTAGATGTATTTAAGAGTTTGGTTTTGAGGGATCTGGAACTAATTGCTCCTAAGAAACATGTCAACCCTTATCATATTGAGAAGGGGATTAAGGATCTAGAAGAACGTAAGGAAGTGATTATATGTCCCACGGATAAAGGGGGTGGGGTAGTTATTTTAGATAAATCTTTTTATATAGCCCAATTGACAGAAATGTTGGGGGATACAAATACCTATAGCCTGTTGGATGGAGACCCCACCAAACAGTATAGAAGGGATTTAGAATGTCTAATAGAAAGTGTTGCCCGGTCAGGTGTGTTAACCACAAAGGAAAAAAGGTACTTGGTGCCTACCAGTACACGTATTCCTACGATATACACCCTGCCAAAAATACACAAAGACCCTCAGAAACCCCCGGCCCATCCTATAGTCAATGGAATTGGGTCGGTATCATCAAGAGTGGGGGAATATCTGGACCATTTCTTACAGAGCAGTGTGGTGAGGACAAAGGCC
>BLSH010118032.1:88316-108591 GCA_018402905.1 Glandirana rugosa
GGCCTTTGTCCTCACCACACTGCTCTGTAAGAAATGGTCCAGATATTCCCCCACTCTTGATGATACCGACCCAATTCCATTGACTATAGGATGGGCCGGGGGTTTCTGAGGCCTAGCGACGTATTGACAGTGACATTTTCACCTGCTTGCCGGAGAGGAGGAGACGTGCGAACGATCGGGCTGGTCCCAGTGTCAGACGCAGGATGCTCACTCCAGGAAGCGGTGACGTTTACAATCACATTGTGTGTTATTTTACAATGAAATTGTGAGTGTATTTCTAATGGGTTTTAGCCTTTAGGGGCAAAATAAAAGTAAATGGTTTTACGCTATGTACACTTTGCCTTTCTCATTTGCTCTATATGAATGAGGAGACGTGGATAGAGTGATCTCTCTGAAGGAGCGGACCATTTGAATGGAGTGCATTACATTTTTGTATTATCCAGAACCTAGACACAGAGTCTGTTGATTTTTGGAGCCCATTATATAATGGCACACATCATTTAGATGTATTTAAGAGTTTGGTTTTGAGGGATCTGGAACTAATTGCTCCTAAGAAACATGTCAACCCTTATCATATTGAGAAGGGGATTAAGGATCTAGAAGAACGTAAGGAAGTGATTATATGTCCCACGGATAAAGGGGGTGGGGTAGTTATTTTAGATAAATCTTTTTATATAGCCCAATTGACAGAAATGTTGGGGGATACAAATACCTATAGCCTGTTGGATGGAGACCCCACCAAACAGTATAGAAGGGATTTAGAATGTCTAATAGAAAGTGTTGCCCGGTCAGGTGTGTTAACCACAAAGGAAAAAAGGTACTTGGTGCCTACCAGTACACGTATTCCTACGATATACACCCTGCCAAAAATACACAAAGACCCTCAGAAACCCCCGGCCCATCCTATAGTCAATGGAATTGGGTCGGTATCATCAAGAGTGGGGGAATATCTGGACCATTTCTTACAGAGCAGTGTGGTGAGGACAAAGGCCTGGGACCGGTACTGCCCCTATGCCCTAAGTTAATTTATCGTAAGGGACAGAGTATAGGGGATAAGGTGGTACATAAGGTGCTAGATCCCCCTAAAAAGTCTTTAACCTTTTGGGATCGAAATGGCTTCTTTGCATGCCGCAAATGCAGAGCATGCAGGGAGGTGAACACTACCTTAAGGGGTTTTAATAGGTTCACCTCTCACGCTAATGGGAAGGAGTTTAAAATTGCAAAATATATCACGTGCAATATGACGCATGTCGTCTATGCCTTGAGATGCCTGTGTGGGTTGCTTTATATAGGGAGAACAAAGCGGCCTATGAGGGTTCGGATAGCGGAACATATAGCTAACATCAAAATAGGCTTTAAAGATCATAATGTGTCATTACACTTCAAATTATTTCACAATCAGGACCCTTCTGGTCTCACGTTTTGTGGAGTGGATCACCTGACCTCACCTTGGAGAGGAACCAATCTGGTACGTGACCTCTCCAAACGTAAGACCCATTGGATTTATTTAACTGAGCGGAAAGGCTTAAATGTCGATCTAGATATTAATTGTTATATTAGCAATTATTAATTCCATCATGTTTAATTGGATTATGTCCTTTTGAAAATGTTACATGCGTTCGTTCTGTCACCTGCTTTTATTTATTTATTTAGTTGTAACTTTAATTTTCATTTTGTTGTTGTGAGTGGTTATTTTGTAAGCTCTCTTATTGGAAGTGGCACCCTGGTAGAAAAGGATGCTTGCTATTCTCCAGACACGTTTGTTTCTCTGGAGTAATTCAGGGAATAAAATGAGGCTTTACTTGGTAATATACGGCTTTGTATGGGAAAGCCACCTAGTGGCTTCCGTTTGGATGTGAAGGATCGTATGAGCTCACTTGGCAGACATGTGGGCTGGTCCGGTTGCCTGGAGACTGGCAAGCATAGGGGCGGCACATGCTGAGATGTTTGTGTATATAAGCTGAGTATGTCGCGTCGCTAGGCCACGCCCTCTGTTGAAGTTGGAAATGACAAAATGCGTCATGGCGGGGGCCTAGCGAGGTATTGACAGTGACATTTTCACCTGCTTGCCGGAGAGGAGGAGACATGCGAACGATCGGGCTGGACCCAGTGTCAGGCGCAGGGCGCTCACTCCAGGAATCGGTGACGTTTACAATCACATTGTGTTATTTTACAATGAAATTGTGAGTGTATTTCTAATGGGTTTTAGCCTTTAGGGGCAAAATAAAAGTAAATGGTTTTACGCTATGTACACTTTGCCTTTCTCATTTGCTCTATATGAATGAGGAGACGTGGATAGAGTGATCTCTCTGAAGGAGCGGACCATTTGAATGGAGTGCATTACATTTGTGTATTATCCAGAACCTAGACACAGAGTCTGTTGATTTTTGGAGCCCATTATATATCCTTATTTGGTGAGTGTGTACCCCATAGGGGGGCCGTCATCTCTCCACGTGGTGTTCTTGTGATGGTGAAAGGTGCACTGTGTGTTAGACAGTTATCCAACTCTGAGGATCACACTATCAATTGAACTGTGGGGACATGTACAAGAGAGCTGCTACAGATTCATACTTCACGTTGTATCTGTCATTTTCTGATTCTGACCATTTTTTTTAGCAGCTGCTTTGTTTAGGGAAAGTGCATACACTGGCGCTGAGCAGAGATTGAGTTGAGTTGCATTACTGTTTATCTCTGGTGTACTGTGATATAGTTTTGTGCGTTACTGCAAGTTTAACGCTGTATAGTTCATTGTATTACTGCAAGTTTAACGCCATATCGTTTTGTGTGTTACTGCAAATTTAACGCCATATATTTGATTGCTTTACTGTAAGTTTAACGCCATATAGTTCTGTCCGTTACTGCAAAGTTTAACACTATATATGGTTCTGTGCTTTACTGCAAGTTTAAAGCCATATACTTCTGTGTGTTACTGCAAGTTTAAGCCATATAGTTCTGTGTGTTACTGCAAGTTTAATGACGTATAGTTCATTGTGTTTTTGCAAGTTTAACGTCATATAGTTCTGTGCATCACTGCAAGTTTAAAGCTATATATTTTCTAGCGTTACTGTAAGTTTAACGCCATATAATTCATTGCGTTACTGCAAGTTTAATGCTATGTATTTCCCTGTGTTACTGCAAGTTTAACGCCATATAGTTCTGTGCTTTAATGCAAGTTTAACGCTGTATAGTTCATTGAGTTACTGCAAGTTTAACGCCATATAGTTCATTGCCTTGCTGCAAGTTTAACGCCATATATTTCATTGCGTTACTGCAAGTTTAACGCCATATAGTTCTGTGCATTACTGTAAGTTTAATGCCGTATAGTTCATTGCGTTATTGCAACTTTAATGCCATATAGTTCTTTGCATCACTGCAAGTTTAACGCTATACAATTTTTAGCGTTACTGCAAGTTTAACGCCATATAATTCATTGCGTTACTGCAAGTTTAACGCCATATATTTCCTTGTGTTACTGCAAGTTTAACACCATATAGTTCTGTGCATTACTACGAGTTTAACGCTGTATAGTTCATTGTATTACTGCAAGTTTAACGCCATATAGTTTTGTGCGTTACTGCAAGTTTAATGCCATATATTTTATTGCGTTACTACATGTTTAACGCCATATAGTTCTGTCCATTACTGCAAAGTTTAACACTATATATGGTTCTTTGCCTTACTGCAAGTTTAAAGCCATATACTTCTGTGCGTTACTGAAAGTTTAAGCCATATAGTTCTGAGCTTTACTGCAATTTTAATGACGTATAGTTCATTGCGTTTTTGCAAGTTTAACGCCATATAGTTCTGTGCATCACTGCAAGTTTTAACGCCATATATTTTTTAGCGTTACTGCAAGTTTAACGCCATTTAGTTCTGTGCATTACTGCAAGTTTAATGTCATATATTTCCTTGTGTTACTGCAAGTTTAACGCCATATAGTTCTGTGCTTTACTGCAAGTTTAAACCATATATTTTATTGCGTTACTGCAAGTTTAACGCCATATAGTTCTGTCCGTTACTGCAAAGTTTGACACTATATATGGTTCTGTGCATTACTGCAAGTTTAAAGCCATATACTTCTGTGCGTTACTGCAAGTTTAAGCCATATAGTTCTGTGCTTTACTGCAAGTTTAATGCCGTATCGGTCATTGCATTATTGCAAGTTTAACGCCATATATTTCTGTGCATCACTGCAAGTTTAATGTCATATTTCCTTGTGTTACTGCAAGTTTAACGCCATTTAGTTCTGTGCGTTACTGCAAGTTTAACGCTGTATAGTTCATTGTATTACTGCAAGTTTAACGCCATATAGTTTTGTGTGTTACTGCAAGTTTAACGCCATATATTTCATTGCGTTACTGCAAGTTTAATGCCATGTTCTGTGCTTTACTGCAAGTTTAACGCCATATATTTTATTGCGTTACTGCAAGTTTAACGCCATATAGTTCTGTCCGTTACTGCAAAGTTTGACACTATATATGGTTCTGTGCATTACTGCAAGTTTAAACCATATACTTCTGTTGTTACTGCAAGTTTCACGCCATATATTTACCTGTGTTACTGCAAGTTTACCGCCATATAGTTCTGTGCTTTAATGCATGTTTAATGCCATATATTTCATTGCATTACTGCAAGTTTAATGCCATATAGTTCTGTGCTTTACTGCAAGTTTAATGCCATATAGTTTAGTGCATTATTGCAAGTTTAGCGCCATATAGTTCTGTGCATCACTGCAAGTTTAACGCCATATATTTTTTAGCGTTACTGCAAGTTTAACGCCATATAATTAATTGTGTTACTGCAAGTTTAACGCCATATATTTCCTTGTGTCACTGCAAGTTTAATGCCATATAGTTCTGTGCATTACTACAAGTTTAACGCTGTATAGTTCATTGCATTACTGCAAGTTTAACCCCATATAGTTTTGTGCGTTACTGCAAGTTTAATGCCATATAGTTCTGTGCTTTACTGCAAGTTTGACATCATATATTTTATTGCGTTACTGCAAGTTTAACGCCATATAGTTCTGTCCATTACTGCAAAGTTTAACACTATATATGGTTCTGTGCCTTACTGCAAGTTTAAAGCCATATAGTTCTGTGCTTTACTGCAAGTTTAATGACGTATAGTTCATTGCGTTTTTGCAGGTTTAACGTCATATAGTTCTGTGCGTCACTGCAAGTTTAACGCTATATATTTTTTAGCGTTACTGCAAATTTAACGTCATATAATTCATTGCATTACTGCAAGTTAACACCATATATTTCCTTGTGTTACTGCAAGTTTAATAAGGGATGAGAATGGCGCCAAAAGAACACTGGGGAACCCTTAAGTGCCTGTAAGCTGTCAATAAGGTAGAAAGTACATAAAAGATGCAAAGGAATGCATAACATAAAACCAGAGATAAAAACAATGATAAGTTAGTCCATATCAAGAGTCCATGTACATCCATAAATCAGAGCTAAAAGTCCATGTGAAAGGATGTGACTCCAGTGGGATGGGTCCACACCTAGGGGCAGCTGCCTGAAGAGCAGAAGCAACTCTGTAGGAATAAGAGAGGAAAATGCAGAGTGCATTGAAACGAGTCATCCCATTGGCCTGATACAGCACCGACATCACTTCCTGTCCACGGGACTTGCTGGTTCTGGTACTTCCTGCTCCCTGTGCGTTCCACCACAGCACAGCCTCCATCTGCTCATCTGCATACACACTCCCAGCAAGACCACAGCCCTGGATCAAGTGACATGGCCCTGGGCCCAGACTTCTTATGATGTGCTTGTATTTATTCACACCTGTGAGTATGCATTTAGCTTGCTTTTAATAAATTCTCCAATGGTATACTGCACTTGGGTCTGGCGCTCCTGTCTCCCCCCTACTGCAAGTTTAACGCCATATAGTTCTCAGTATTGCTGCAAGTTTTAACGCCATATAGTTCTGTGCTTTACTGCAAGTTTAATGCCGTATAGTTCATTGCGTTACTGCAAGTTTAATGCCATATAGTTCTGTGCTTTACTGCAAGTTTAACGCCATATATTTCATTGCGTTACTGCAAGTTTAACGCCATATAGTTCTGTGTGTTGCTGCAAGTTTAATGCCATATATTTCATTGCGTTACTGCAAGTTTAACGCCATATAGTTCTGTGTGTTGCTGCAAGTTTAACGCCATATATTTCATTGCGTTACTGCAAGTTTAATGCCATATAGTTCTGTGCTTTACTGCACGTTTAACGCCATATATTTCATTGCGTTACTGCAAGTTTAACATCATATAGTTCTGTGCATTACTGCAAGTTTAACGCCATATATTTCATTACGTTAATGCAAGTTTAATGCCATATAGTTCTGTGCTTTACTGCAAGTTTAACGCCATATATTTTATTGCGTTGCTGCAAGTTTAACGCCATATAGTTCTGTGCGTTACTGCAAGTTTAATGCCATATAGTTCCTTGCGTTTTCACAAGTTTAACGTCATAGTTCTGTGCGTCACTGCACGTTTAACGTTATATATTTCTTAGCGTTACTGCAAGTTTAACGCCATATAATTCATTGCTTTACTGCAAGTTTAAAGACATATATTTCCTTGTGTTACTGCAAGTTTAACAATGTATAGTTCATTGCATTACTGCAAGTTTAACGCCATATAGCTTTGTACGTTACTGCAAGTTTAATGCCATATATTTCTTTTTTTTTTATAATCAGTTTTTATTAAGTTTTCACAGGATCCAGAATACAACAGTACAGTAAGAAAGGGTGGCAATACAAAAAAAATCCGTAATGCAAAGAGCACAAAGAAAAATAAAATAAATAGGGGTGTCTGACCCCATCTGCAATACTGTGGGAATGTTGACCCCCAGCAGGGCCTAGAGTAAGAAGGACCAACAATACAGCTTACCGTAATATAAGTGCAAAGGAATATAACAGTAGATATGCGAGCAAGTCCGAAAAGACAAACCTCTACAAGGGCAGGCCACCCCGAACCTGCTCCCCCACCCCATCAGCAGGTTGGGTGATGTAAGGGCGGAAGAGGCAGATCCAGGCCGCCGTGCCCAATACACAACTCCCCCAGACCGTTACCGGGTTTACGGAGGAGATAGGCCAACTCCGACCCCGCACCAGTGCCAATGCATAACCTTTCCTTTATTCTATGATGTGAAGGGTGTGACCCCGAAGGGGAAAGAAAATGGGGGAGGAGGAGGGGGAGGGCAAGGAGAGATGGAAAGAAGGCATGGCAGGGTCAATGATTATCGCTAGATAGCAACAAAAAAACTACAGCAGGAGCCGCCCCCGAGAGGCAAATGCCCTCTCAAGGGGCTCATGGGTCTACATGGGTCACACTCAGAGGGGTTTATCAAGTGGATACTGTATCTTGATCACTCAAGGGGATCTCGTGTGCGTAATATTGCCAACCAGCCCAGATATCTTTGAACCTGTCGTACTTACCCTTGACCCTGGCAATCCATTTTTTCCAACTCCATAATAGTGTCTACCTCCCTTCTCCACCCTTGCAAGGATGGGCATCTGGTTTGCTTCCAATACCTCGGTATGAGAGCCTTAGCAGCATTTAGCAAGTGAGGTATCACACTGCATTTTTACATTTTGGAGGAGGCTGGCATACCGTAGAACAGGAAGTGCAACGGAGAACACTCAATGTTCCGCAAAGTTAACTTAAGGACCCATAGGGTGATAGCCTCCCAAAATTCCTTAATCATGGGACACGTCCACCAGATGTGGAGAAATGAGCCCTGGTGGCCACACCCTCTCCAGCACCTTTTATCAATGTTTGGAAACATCTGGGCCAACTTAGTCTGTGTTCTGTACCACCTGGCCAGGAATTTAAATGAAGTTTCCTGAGTCCGGGAGGACTGTGAGGACGCATGGGTGAAACTAATCAGCTGTTGTATCTGAGATGGCTTAAGTTCGAAGCCCAGCTCCCTTTCCCACTCTCTAATGTAATAAGGTGCCCCCGTGGCCAGGGAACTTAAAATGAGCCTGTACATCTGCAACAGCAGATGGCCAGGTTCCACCAGTTTTTCACAAAGAGATTCAAAATCGGTGAGAGAGTAGTACAGTCTTAGCCTCGGCCTTAATGACTGAAAGAAGCTGACCAATTGTCCATGCCTGCAGGCCACAAAGGGAATAATCCCCAGCTGTGCTCGGAGGGACGACAACGACAGCACCTTCCCCTCGGGAGCAAACCATGCGCACTGGCCCTTGCCGTCGGAACCCCATGAGCTAAGAGATCCCCTCTCCTCGCCCGGAGGGAACCATGGGTATCCAACCAGTGGCGCAAGGGGTGAGGTAGGGGGAGCAAATTGGCCATCCCTGTTCAGTCTGTCCCAAGTGGACAATGTGGCCACGGTCAGGGGGGAAGTCCAATCCGACAGCCCTCTCGAATGACGAGGTATCCAAGGGGCGCCTGCTAGGTCTCTACCAGGTTGACCCAGATCCTTGTCTTATCATCAGGATTCCAGTTTAAAATCTGGACCATAGCCATGGCCCTATAATAGATGGTGACATCAGGAAGGCCGAGCCCCCCGCATTGCTTAGTCCTCCTCAAGAGATCATAAGCCAGGTGGGGATGCTTATTTTGCCAGACAAATTGTTGGGAGCATCTGCGCAACCTCCGGAAGAAGACCCGAGGCAGGGAGATAGGAACTGTGTAAAGGAGATAGATTATACGGGGCAGGATGGTCATCTTAAGTGCACTAATGCGCCCAAACCAAGTCAGAGGGATGTCTTTCCAGGACTGGAGGTCTTTCTCTATGGCAGTCAGCAGCCTACCAAAGTTAAGGTCATAAAGCATCGTCTCATTGGGGGATATATGTGTACCCAGGTATGGGAGAGAGCCCTTACACCACCGAAAAGGGAAGGCTTGGCCTAGGGACTTTGCTAAGGAAACGGGGACATTGATCAGCAAAAGCTCAGACTTGTCAAACTTAACCTTGTAATTCGACATTAATCCAAACTCTCAAACCTCACCCATCAAGACCGGCAGCGTAACCAAGGGGTTAGAAAGATAAAACAACAGGTCATCAGCGTATGCAGACACCTTGTGCTCCAGGGAACCAATCTCCACCCCCTTAATGTCAGGATTGGCCCTCACCCAGCACAAGAAGGGTTCAAGCACCAGGGCAAAAAGCATTAGTGATAGGGGACACCCTTGTTTGGTCCCGTTCAGAACAGGCAAGGGGTCTGACAACACCCCGTTCACCCGTCTGCGTATAACGAGCCCACCCATCCCAGCATGCGGTCTCCCAGCCCCATCTCCTGAAGCACAACCATCAAGTAAGGTCAATGGACCCTATCAAAGGCTTTCTTGGCGTCCATCGAGATGCGCCATGCTTCACCCAATGCAGGATATGGAGAGCCCTGATGGTGTTATCACGGGCCTCACGACCCAACATGAAGCCCGTCTGGTCTGGGTGAATCAGGGCTGTCACATGCTCCTGCAGGCGAAGGGCCAGTAACTTAGCCAGAATTTTAGTGTCTGCGTTCAGTAGGAAGATGGGGCGGTAGCTGGCACCCAATTGGGGGTCCTTACCAGGCTTTTGCAGGACCGCGATATGCGCCACCAGGGCTTCAGGCGGCAGGGTTGAGGAGTCACCAAGGGAATTGAAGTACTCGCACGGCGGGTTTTCAAGCAGCGGGAGAAAAGCTTTATAGTAGGCATTGGAAAAGCCATCCGGGCCCGGACATTTCCCGGCTGGGAGGGCTGCCACCGCTGCACAAAGTTCCTCCACCGTAATAGGACCTTCCAAGTCCTCCAGCACTTTAGCAGAAAGAGCAGGGAACCCTGAGCCCCTCACATAAGCAGAACCTGGGACTCTACCTGTGGGTCCACCACCGGCCATGGTGTGGAACGGTTATATAAGGTCTCATAATAGCGCCTAAACTCCGACACTATATCCCAGAGGTCAACCAAAGTAGTGCCCCGAGTTGTCAGATTATGGACATGTCTCAATGCCTGTTGCTTCTTTAATTGTCTCGCCAACAGCCTCCCACACTTATTACCTTGCTTATAGAAACGATGCGCATAAAATCGCATTTTGTCTCTTGCCTTGCGGTCTAAGCATTGGACAAGTTCCGCTCGCAGGTCTGTCAACTGAGCCGCTTTGTCAGGGGAGAGGGTCATCTTGTGGCTAGTCTCAAGGTCATGAATGCAGTCCAGGAGCCCCGTTAGTTCCCTTTGCTTTGCCTTCTTAAGGCGAGATCCCTGGGAGATCAACTCTCCCCGAATCACCACCTTGTGACCTTCCCACACTGCGCTATTGGACACGTCGCCCGGCTGGTTAAGATCGAAGTAGGCAATCAGGGACCTCGTTACAGCCTCCCTGGCCTCAGTGTCATCCAGCAGAGATTCGTTCAATCTCCAGGACTGAGCCCCCTGACGTGCAGCGGGTCCGCTCAAACGCAGAGAAACCGGTGCATGGTCTGATATAGTGATACACCCTATCGAGGCGTCTGACACAGCGCAGAGATGGTACTGATCTATAAAGAACAAGTCCAAGCCGGAGTAAACGTCGTGCGTCTTAGAGTAATAGCTGTAGTCCTTAACAGTCGGGTTCCAGACACGCCAAATATCTACCAAAAGAAGGGAACGTAGCAAATGCTTAATGTGATGGAGGGCTCTGAGGGAGAACACCGACCTCCCCATGGACGTGTCCAGGTCAGGGTTCAGGGGGAGGTTGAAGTCACCCCCCAACACCAGCACCACCCTCCCTAATTTCCTCAATCTTTTTAAGAATGAATGAGACAAATTGAGCAGTGCGTAGATTGGGAGCATAGACGTTAAAAAACATATACAACTGAACCTCAATCAGACCCTTAACTACCAGAAAACGACCCTCAGGGTCTGGGATACTATTGACCATGGAAAATGAGCAGGATTTCCTGATCGCTATACTGACTCCTCTAGCCTTCGGGGAGGGGCTATGATACCACTGACTGAACATGGCCTGAGGTATGCGAGGGGTAGACTTAGCAGTAAAATGCGTCTCTTGTAAAAAGAGGACATCCGGAGTCCCATGGCGCAGCTCCTGCCAAAGCCTACCCCTCTTAGTGGGGCTACATAGGCCCCTGACATTGTAGGACATTAAGATTAGAAACCCAGGCATGGTGGCAACATGAAAGTGTTAATAATATCAAGGCAAAAAACGCCTGATCCCCTGAGTGCGACCCAGACCCACGTGGAGCCATACCTGATGAAGATTCTGTCTCTCCATCTCCCGTCCCCACCACCTGTTAGATGAGTAGCACCGACCCCTTATGGAAAGTAGGAGTCCTGAATAGAAGAAAAAGGAAACATAAGAAAACAAAAAAACACACATAAACGGTAATAAAGAAACCAGCAAAATATCACATACAACACATTCCCCCACCATTGGTGGGTCAATTCTAACCACTGGGGGGTTGCCCACGGGAGGAGAAAGGCCCCCCTGGGCAAATCCCCATCCTGTGGGGGTACCTACTGGGAGGTAATTGACTGTCCGCCAGGGAGCGACCGACTCCGGCCAACCAGGCTAGATAGGGAAAAGAATAAGGATCAAACAATTAACTTGTTGGCTACACAACTATAATTGAGTCTGGGAAAGTTCAAATTCCCCTCCCCCGGCTCCTTACGATAATCTGGAGGCCCAGGGGGGAATGCCATAGTCCATCAACTGGACCCCGGTGTTAGGGCCCGTCTCACGGGGAAACCACAAAAACCAAATGTGGGGCATCCCCTTTCTCAGGCAAGCAGACCTAGAAGAAAGAAACTGAGACCAGACTGGAAGCTTGATTGCAGGGACCGTTAGGAAGGGGTACGGAACATATGGGAGGAACCCAGTCTCGCCAAAATGAACAACCAAGGGCTCGATCACCTCCAGTCAGTTAGGCAGCAGTCTCGCTGTGGTTACTTCTCATCTGCCGCTTTCTCCTACAAGAGGAGGCCTGGACCGAGGACCACCTGTCCTGCCGTTGAGGTAGGGGGACAGAGCAGTGCATCCTCCAATACGGAAAGTCTACTGGTGGAAGGTCCAGTGTCTCCAGGAAGGGCTGTAAGTCATCTTTATTGTGTAGTGATGCTGATCTCCCATCCCTCGTTGCAGTGAGGCGGAATGGGAGTCCCCAACGGTATGTCGCTCCATCTGAGCGCAAGGCCTCCAGCAATGGCCTCACAGCCCTGCGATGCATCAAGGTTCACCTGGATAGATCAGGGAACAAAGCAATCTGTGCTCCATCAAATTCAAATGAAGGGGAGCTCCGTGCGGCCCTCATGATGGCCTCCTTCAGGGGGTATCTTAGCAGTTTGCAGATAACATCCCGTGGCTTGTCCACATCCTGGGGAGGGGGCATGAGGGCATGGTGGACCCTTTCTATCTCTATATCCTCCGCAGTCACAGGCCCCAGGATTTGGTGAAAAAGGCCGGTTACTGAGGGAAACAGGTCCACTGAGTGCGTGGCCTCTGGGAGCCCGTGGATGCAAATATTCTGGCGCCTGCTCCTGTTCTCCTGGTCATCCAAATGGTCGAGGAGGGCATTAATGGCTGCGCTGTGTTGCTAAGAGGTGTCCTGTAGTGATGACAGGGTGTGCATAATGTCCTCCTGGCTACCCTACAAGGCCTCCACCCGATGTCCAATGGCCACCGCCTCCTCCCGGAGTTCGTCCACTGCCTTTTTGCAGGAGAGTTTGACTGCTGCAATCAGCCATTGTATGTCATCCTTCGTCGGGAGGGCCTTGATGTGAGCTCGGAGGTCCCAGCCTCCCTCCAACCAGCCCCGAGGCATGGGAGACAAGCCCCAAAGAACGAGTGGATGTGGTCGGACTGAGACCCCTCACCGGTGGCGTGGCAGAGGGTACGGGGGACTCACCGCCCGGGAGCTGGGGAGACCACGCTGATGGTGTGGATGCGGCCTTGTCCGCTGCCATCTTGGTGGTAGACCGCGTGGACGGGGTCTGCTGGCCAATGAAGGAGTGGAGTCCCCCGGTCACAGCCCGGCCACCACTCGGAGGTTGGGAGGTAGTGTGGCTTTGGGCAGGCATCTGAGGGCATCGGAGCTGTGGATGCTGAGGTGTGCCAACGTTTACAGACCCGGGATAGCCGGAGCTCACCGCCAGTGCATCTTCACCATATGTCGGTTAGGTCACGCCCCCTTAAGGCCATATATTTCATTGCGTTACTGCTAGTTTAACACCATATAGTTCTGTCCGTTACTGCAAGTTTAACACTATATATGGTGCTGTGCATTACTGCAATTTTAAAGCCATATACTTTTGTACGTTACTGCAAGTTTAAGCCATATAGTAAATGGACGGAGGTGTAATGAAATGGAAGCGGAGTACAGGCATGACAGGGGGGAAGGAATACCAGGAAGGAATAAGTGTGGGTAAAAAGGGGGAGCTGAGAATAAGGAATAAGGTATGTGATTTGGTGAACCCAGAGAGGGGGTGGAGCAGGAAGGGGAAAAAGAGGAAGGAGGAAGTGAAGGGGGTCAGTTGAGAGAAAAAGACCAGGAGAAGAAGTGTGGTGAAGGTGGGTCCTCTTAGTGGCAGCATGGCGGATATCACGCAGCTGTTGAAGCAGATTAGAGCGGCAGTGGAGGTACACGGTTCATCCTGGATGCAGGAGCAGGTGGAGACATCCTTGCAAGGGGTGCGGCAGGACCCTGCAGGGACGAGGGCTGCCTCGGCACGGGCCCAGAGGTCTAGGCCTCCAGAGTGCCTCAGCCCGGATATCACCCCTAGGGCTCAGCGCCGTCTTGGGAGCCCAAGTGCGGACCCTTCAGGCCCCCCGGCGAAGGTACTGACTGCCGCAGCCAGCGGGGGTTCTGGGAGGAATCCCCGTCTTCGGCGGGGCCCTCAGGGGGACACTGCAAGTTCCAGGCGCACACCCCCTCCCTCGTCAGTGAGGTCTCAGGCTAGGGTGGCTGGCAGGGCCGGCGATGTTCCTGCCAGCTCAGCGTGGGAGAGAACTGTCAGCTAGCGCCGGCCTGTCTCCGGGTGCGGCCGGCGGCTCACATGCTGTGGGGAGAGAGCAGCGGCGTGGAGCAGTCGGGAGGACACGCCTCCAGGTCCAGGTCGGGGCCTGGGAGGCGGGAGAGCGCAGGGCTCAGGATGGCAGGCCGGACGGCGGAGGCACCGGCAAGGAGCAGGCACGGCGATCGGAGAGGCCCTCAAGGGGAGACGAGCTCTCTTCAGGCACGCTGTATCCGGACGGCTGGCTGTGGGGAAGGACGCTGATGACGGGCAGGCGGCAAGTCGCTCTGAAGGAGAAGCCAGCAGCTCAGAGGACGGAGAGCTGGGAACAGAGACCCTAGAGGTGGCTGAGGAGCGGGAGGAGACGGCTGGGAGGGCACCCAACCCCAAGCAGCCTGGTGAGTCCACGTTATCTGTTGTTTCTGCCTTGTCTGAGGGGGTAGAGCAGGAGAGAGGGTGGAGGTCAGCAGCAGGGGGGGCAGCCTGGGGGGCTGCAGGGCAGAGAAGGGGACAGGGGGCTCTTGGATTGTTTGAGGGTGTTGCTAAGGAGATTGGAGGCAGGAGTGGACAGAGATGCTACGCCAGTCACGCCGTGGGTTTCTGTTGGGGATCAGGTGGGTTGGGGGGGCAGCCTCATTAAGCGCAAGGCAGGTGGTCGTCACGGGCACCCAGATGGATAAGGACAACGTGGGCACATCTGTGGCAACAGCAGCGAAGGAGGGTGAGAAGGAGGCGGACAGGATACGTTTAGCTGATTCGGCGAAATGCGAGGTGTATGTGTGTTTTGAGGCCCTCTGGGGGAGCACCTCAAGGCGGACATTCGCGAGAAAATATGGAAAGGGAAATACATGGACATTTTTTCACTGTTGCCTTTGGAAAAGTTCAATTTGGATAGGGTGAAACCAGATGAAAGCAAGAAGGAAGAGGAGGAAAAGAGAAGGTATCGACTGATACCGCGTACATTTGCAAACTGGTTGCAAGCGTTCCCTATTTTGGCTAGTGTGATAGGGGAGAAGGCCCCGGACAATTGTTCGGCCTTATTTTGTTATCTGGAGGCGATTAGCGAAGCACACAGGGTTTACGGAGGCCTGGCGTGGCTATGGTATGACGAACAATTTCATCAGAGGAAGGCTATCCGACCGTCGATCCGTTGGGACCATAAAGATATAAGCCTATGGATGAAGTTGATGACTTCACCCAAGCCTGGGGGGCAGCCTTTTCTTGGGGGGGGCGGCAGTGCAGCTGCCTCGGGATTGTCGGCCATCCGAAAAAAGGGGGCGTGTTGGCAATTCAATGAAGGGACATGCCGTTTTGGCAGCTCCTGCCGATTCCGACATGAATGTTCAGGGTGCAGCGGTACCCACCCCCTTAATCGGTTTTTCAAGCATGCTACCTTTCTTAAGTAGATATCCGGACCGAGCAGCGGCTGAGTTATTGGAATCGGGGTTTAGGGAGGGGTTTCACATTCCCAGTTCTTTGCAGGAGGTTCCGCCTATGGCGAAGAATCTGAGATCGGCGCTGCTAACTCCGCAGGTGGTATCCGAAAAATTGGCAAAGGAAGTGGATTTGGGCCGCATGAGTGGCCCATTTCCTGTTCCGCCGTTGGACAGGCTGGTCGTTTCGCCATTAGGGGTGGTTCCAAAAAAGGAGCCGGGGAAATTTAGGATGATTCACCATCTTTCTTACCCGGACTGGGGCTCGGTGAATGATGGTATTGATCCGCTGGCTTGTGCGGTTACCTGTACATCATTCGATGCGGCGGTGTATTGGGTGCGCAAATACGGTAGGTGGTCCCTTTTGGCAAAATCGGATGTGGAGGCGGCATTCCGGCTGCTACCTGTGCATCCGCAGAGTTGTCGGTTGTCATTGGGAAGGGTCGTACTTCGTAGATCATTGCTTGCCGATGGGGTGTTCCATTTCGTGCGCACTGTTTGAGACATTCAGTTCTTTTTTCGAATGGGCGGTTAGGGAGGTGTCGGGACTGAACTCGATCATTCATTATTTGGATGATTTCTTATGCATTGGTCCGCCGGGGTCTAGGGTTTGTGCAATATTGTTGGCAACGCTGCAACATTTGGCGGCCCGCTTTGGCATCCCGTTGGCTGCAGACAAGACGATGGGACCAGCCACGGAAATGGAGTTCTTGGATATCACGATAGACTCTATGGCCATGGAGTGTAGGTTACCTGAGAACAAGGTTACCGTAGAAGGCTCTACGGGAAGAAGTGGGGCTGGCCAGGGGGCGGAGAAAAATGAAGCTGAGGGAGGTGCAATCGTTATTGGGCAAGCTGAATATTGCTTGTCGAATTATTCCGATGGGGCGCATTTTCTGCAGGAGGCTAGCGCTAGCCACTGCAGGGATCAAAGCCCCGGGTCATTTTGTTTGGCTTACCAAACAGCTTCGGCAGGATTTGCGAATTTGGGAGCTGTTTTTGGAATCGTTCAATGGTAAAGCGTTATGGCAGGAAGGCCCGGTTAGTAATGTGGATATGGAATTGTTCACAGATGCTGCGGGTTCAGCGGGGTATGGCATTTATTTTCAGGGACAGTGGAGTGCTGGGCCATGGCCGGAAGTTTGGCGGGAGGCCGGGTTTTTGAAAAACCTGGTTTTGTTGGAACTGTTCCCTATAGTGTTGGCAGTGGACTTATGGGGGGAGGATTTCAGGAAAAAGAAGGTGAGATTGCATTGTGAAAATATGGGGGTGGTAATGGCTATTAACAGTGTTTCGGCTTCTTCACCTCCTGTTAGGCTGCTGAGATACTTAGTTTTACGGTGCTTGAGACTTAATGCATTCTTGCACATACCGGGTGTGAGCAACCAATTAGCGGATGCTTTGTCTCGTTTTCAGTGGCAAGAGTTTCGGAGATTGGCGCCGGAAGCGGACCAGGAAGGGGTGCCTTGTCCTCAGCGGATGTGGGGGATTGCATTGGACTCGCCGCTGGACTGATCAGGGATTCGCTCAGCGCTGGGACATGGAAGGCATATTGCAAGGTATGGGGAGAATGGTTTTCTTTGGTGACGGAGGTAGGTACGGTTGAGTCGGACCAGGACAGAACATCATTGGTGCTGTATTTTATCTGTCGTAATACGGAGCAGGGCATTTTGGTGTCAGCCTTGGATAGGAAAATGGCGGGGCTGGCATTTTTATTTAAATTGAGAGGTTTGGGGGACGTTACGAAGTCGTTCATGGTGTGGCAGGTGCTCAAGGGATACCGAAAGGGAAAACGTAAGGAGGATTCACGGCGCCCGGTTTCCTTTGAAGTGCTGGGGTTGGTGTTGGAGACGTTGAGGGAAATTTGTTCATCTCGTTTTGAGATAGTTTTGTTCAGGGCCGCATTCTTGTTGGCCTTTTTCGGGGCTTTCAGAATTAGTGAATTGGTCAGCCCTTCTAAACGGAAACCGGGGGGGTTATTACAGGGGGATGTTGTCTGCACGAGTTTGTCGGTACAGATACAGATCAGGCGCTCCAAGACTGATCAGAGGGGTAAGGGAGTGCAGGTGGAGTTATTTGCAGGTACGGCCAGTCAGCTTTGCCCGGTAGTAGCGGTAGAGCACTTTATGGCCATTCGCCCCCCGGGGGGGGGGCTTTCTTGGTGCACAAGGATGGGTCGAGTTTGTCCAAATTTCAATTTACAGCGGTCTTCCGCAGATGTCTGGAAAGGGAGGGGTTGTCACCTGGGGAGTATGCATCCCATTCATTTCGGATAGGGGCAGCTACGGAAGCGTCCTGGTGGGGTCTGCCAGAACGAGCAATTCAAAAAATTGGGAGATGGGAGTCTAAGAGATACAGGAGTTATGTCAGGTCACATCTAATTTAAAGGCAGTGGTAAGATGTGGGGTTGTTGCCTGTTTGTCCTGTTATATGTCCCTGTGTTTGTTGTGGGGGGCAGTATGGTTTAGGTTATGTGTTCCACCTTTGTCATTACAGATGTTCCCCGATGTTTGATATGGATATTGTAGCAAATTCTGATCACTTGGGCATTGGACGCCCTCTGTACCACGCATCCCAGATTAATAATATTAGCAAAAAGAACTTTCCCTCAATTGGTTTGGGATTTTCAGGGCACAGGTAATAAAGTCAAAATATGTATATATATATAAATATATTTATTACAATATTCAAGAGTGAAACAGCTGACAGGTCAATATGACGAATACAAAAAGACCATTAAATACTTATAATCAAACAGGAGTAAATTTAAACAGCAAAAGTTGTTACTGTCCTGTGAACTGCATGATTCTTGCCAAGTAGCTCAATTAGCCCGACATGTTTCAGGATATTCCAATCCTTTCCTCAGGGGCATTCATACAAGACAAGACTCCCACTGTGAAGTATATACAGGTATATAGGTTATCCTTACACATTATTGAAAAACATTCACATTTCAGTCTGAATTCTTCACATCAAATTCATTACCTTTATTAAAAACGTGCTACACTCCCATCCAGCAGTTAGCCACCCCGACAGCCACCGGGCCGGTGGATATGATCTCCACCCAAAATAATGGCCCAGTGGGTGGGCAAGTGGACAAGCAATGCCCCACTGAACTCCCAAAGGGGGTCCCCCGATGAGCTACACCCCAGGAGGGACGGACATCAGACGGCCAGGGATGATAGATGTTACTATCGAGCTCCCTATGATGAAGGGTAGGGTCTGTTTGGTCAGTAGTTCTATAATAAAGCAAAAAAATATCCATCAACTATAAGTCCAAATGTATGACCTATCCATCGAGAGGGGGAAAGCTTACCCTATATCCAAGTCCCACTCCTGTTTTGAAGGCAATTTCCATCCAGGAATGTCCATGTGTCGCTTCTGTGGCATGGAGGGAGGAGGGCGTTCTCCACCCTTTTATGTGTCCTGCCGCATGTGTAAGCGCGGGTAAAAAACCGGATATGACGTCATAACGTTGGCGCCAAAAGGTATGTATGTCGAGACCGGAAATGGCGTCAAAGGTCGACGCTAAGGACACAGCAAGTCTCTAGAGGAACACAAAGTGTGCACATATGTAAGTACGCCATCTTGTGGCCATAATACATATATACACTCACTTAGTGTAAAGGCAAAAGGAAAAAATCAAAACGAAAATTTCAAAAAACCGTCCCAACTAACCGAAGGATATCCGCACCATCTCCTAAGAAAGGCAGCATTTGGGGGTCCCAAGGAGTCCCCGAGGAAGGCGTGTGCGGCCGAAGCACCCTCAAAGATCCACCGATCCATCTCCCCAAAAAACCAAAAGGAAGAGAGGGGGCAGGAAAGGAGGGAGAGAGGGGAGGCCGGTCCCGCACGTCCCCCCCACCGACGCACCAAAGTGGTTAGAGAGGGAAGGGCACTGAGTACCGATCTGTCCCAACCCAGCAGATGCTGCCCACCCCAGATAGGGGAAAAAGGGGAGGTTCCCCCCAAAATGGGAGTGGGCCTTTGTGCGTCGGGTGGGAACACTGAATAGCCCCAAGCCCACTATGATGTCTAGGTGGTCGTGCCAGGGAAGGAAAATGGAGCACGCATAAAGGATCATGGGCCATGTAGCCCCACAAGAGACATATAATTTATTTGCATAATGGTGTGATAATACATCCATACATGTTATTCCCTAATCAAGTGCCCATTAGGCACGCAAAGATATCCACAGACATTAAAAGAAAATATAAATCTATATTGGCAAATTCCTAAACAAAAAACAAACCTAACAACAAGCCGAGAGAACGAGAGACAAAAACAAAAAACAAAAAAAACAGAAAACAAAAAAACAAAAAATAGGAAACAAAAAACAAAAAACAACAACAAGCAACAAAAAACAAAAACAGAAAACATCTCCAGGGACAATAGGGACCCCTCTGAGGGCCCCAGAGGGCTGGAGGTGATCTCCAAGTTGGACCCAAAGGTCTATGAACAAGGGTGACCCCCCATCGACATTGGACAGTCCCGACATCATAAAGGACTAGATTGTGTGCTAATCAAATATGTATTTATAAAATGGTGCCTATTCTTTTTCACACCCTCCCGAGTTAAAGCCCTCTAAAAAGGGTCTAAAGCTGAGCTGTGTATTTAATCCGGGGGGTATCATAGCCTGCAATTTCTCAATCCAGCGTGTTTCATACTGGAGTAATAATTTATTCCAGTCACCCCCTCTGGTACTGGGGTGTACACGATCCAAAATTAAGAAATTGAATCTCGGGCATTGACCTCGATGTATCATCTTTACATGTCTTCCCAATGGGAAATCCATGTGGGCGGCTTTCATGGTGGAAATGTGGCGATAGGCCCGTCGCCAAAACTCCAACTTAGTTTTTCCAACATAAAAGCCGCCACACTCGCA
>BLSH010118136.1:2315-25830 GCA_018402905.1 Glandirana rugosa
AATATGAGGAAGAATATAAATCGGCCAAAACCGATGAAAAAAATGTTTTTTTATATTTTTTTTTGGATTTGTATTTTAGCAAAAAGTAAGAAATTTGTGTTTTTTTGCAAAGTTGTCGCTCTTCTTTTGTTTATAGCGGCGAGCAGAAATGACGCAGCAGTGATCAAATACCACCAAAAGAAAGCTCTATTTGTGGGAAAAAAAGGACGCAAATTTCGTTTGGGTACAACGTCACACGACCGCGCAATTTTCAGTTAAAGCAACGCAGTGCCGAATCGCAAAAAGGGCTCTGGTCCTAAAGTGTGAAATCCTTCCGGGGCTGAAGTGGTTGAGGAAAACTGCCGTTTGGACTCCTTTTTCCAGAGCAAAACCCCTACAATATATATACAGTATCTAACAAAAGTGAGTACACCCCTCACATTTTTGTAAAATATTTTATTATATCTTTTCATGTGACAACACTGAAGAAATAACTATTTGCTACAATGTAAAGTTGTGAGTGTACAGCTTGTATAACAGTGCAAATTTGCTGCCCCTCAAAATAACTCAACACACAGCTATTAATGTCTAAACCGCTGGCAACAAAAGTGAGTACACCCCTAAGTGAAAATGTCCAAATTTGGCCCAAAGTGTCAATATTTTGTGTGGCCACCATTATTTTCCAGCACTGCCTTAACCCTCTTGGGCATGGAGTTCACCAGAGCTTCACAGGTTGTCACTCCTCCATGATGACATTGCAGAGCTGGTGGATGTTAGAGACTTTTCGCTCCTCCGCCTCCCGTTTGAAGATGCTCCACAGATGCTCAATAGGGTTTAGGTCTGGAGACATGCTTGGCCAGTCCATCACCTTTACCCTCAGCTTCTTTAGCAAGGCAGTGGTCGTCTTGGAGGTGTGTTTGGGGTTATTATCATGTTGGAATACTGCCCTGTGGCCCAGTCTCCGAAGAGAGGGGATCATGCTCTGCTTCAGTATGTCACAGTACATGTTGGCATTCATGTTTCCCTCAATGAATTGTAGCTCCCCAGTGCCGGCAGCACTCATGCAGTCCCAGACCATGACACTCCCACTACCATGCTTGACTGTAGACAAGACACACTTGTCTTTGTACTCCTC
Source organism: Glandirana rugosa (assembly GCA_018402905.1). Lineage (NCBI taxonomy): Eukaryota > Metazoa > Chordata > Amphibia > Anura > Ranidae > Glandirana > Glandirana rugosa. Next base: position 3,430 of record BLSH010118136.1, read on the forward strand.
ACCTGGTTGCCGCCACACACGCTTGACACCATCTGAACCAAATCCGTTTATCATGGTGTCATCAGACCACAGGACATGGCTCCAGTAATCCATGTCCTTAGTCTGCTTGTCTTCAGCAAACTGTTTGCGGGCTTTCTTGTGCATTATCTTTAGAAGAGGCTTCCTTCTGGGATGACAGCCATGCAGACCAATTTGATGCAGTGTTCGGCAAATGGTCTGAGCACTGACAGGATGACGCCCCACCCCTTCAACCTCTGCAGCAGTGCTGGCAGCACTCATATGTCTATTTCCCAAAGACAACCTCTGGATATGATGCTGAGCATGTGCATTCAACTCCTTTGGTCAACCATGGTGAGGCCTGTTCTGAATGGAACCTGTCCTGTTAAACAGCTGTATGGTCTTAGCAACCATGCTGCAGCTCAGTTTCAGGGTCTTGGCAATCTTATTATAGCCCAGGCCATCTTTATGTAGAGCAACAATTTTTTTTTCAGATCCTCAGAGAGTTCTTTGCCATGAGGTGCCATGCTGAACTTCCAGTATGAGAGAGTGAGAGCAAAAAACACCACATTTAACACACCTGCTGTCAGGAAAGACAGAGAACTGGTGTTTCCATAAGAAGAAACACGGTGCGCAGGCACGTGCATGAACGAACGGACGGCACGAACGTTCGTGCGCACACGTGACTGGGAGGTGCGCATTCCCGTTCGTAACCGTTCTTGTCGCCAAAGGGGCTATTTAAACTGGACAGTGACATGGGATCAATGCCGTTTGGTCTACAACATTCCTGTGATTCCTGTTACCTTTCTACCTGCTGAACCTGTTCTTCTGATCTACCGGCTTAATCCTGACGCCGCTATCTGCCTGCCCTGACCCTTGACTTTCCTTGACGATCCTTTTGTCTGCTCCTTGGTACCACGCTGCCAGCCCGTTGCCGACCCGGCCTGTGTCTGACCATCCTTCTGCCTGCTCCTCAGTTCCTGATCCACCTGCCTGCTGTCTGATCCAGTCTGTCTCAGGCCTTCTCATCCAGCATCACCTGTTTGGTTCAGCCGGACAGGGCTATCGTCAGCTGTTTCCCGGAAGTTCCTCCTCTGCTCCAGCTAGCGGCATCTCCAGCCCTGCCTGTGACCACCGCACCTGTGTTCCAGTCAAGCACTCGTGCCATTCTGCACTCTTGAGCCTCCTGTTTATTACATCAGGGGTTCCTGAGTCAGGATTGTAAGAGAGGCTGTCCTCGGCAGTTGCAGACTCCACCACCAGGTATGTGATAGTACCAAACGGCCATGTCCGAGTCTGCGCCAGGACCCTCTCCCATGGATGAACTTTGTCGACATCTTGCTGGTCTTACGCAGGCTGTTAAAGATCTTCAAGACGGCTATCACCGCTTGGAAGAACGTGTCCAAGAACTTTCCTCACCATCTTCATCCAGCACCAGTCAGCCTGTTGCATCTGCCAGCTCAGCTGCTTCACCTACTGTGGTTATGTTGCCTCCAGAGCCCAGAGTTTTGACACCTGACAAGTTTTCCAGAGAACGCAGCAAATTTCGCTATTTGCGCAACGCATGTGAACTGTATTTTGCGTTGCAGCCGCGCACATTCTCACTGGAAGCAACCAAGGTGGGATTCGTAATCTCTCTCCTACAAGGGGAACCACAGTGCTGGGCTCACCGGCTCCTAGAACAAAAGGCAGCATCTCTGGGGGATCTGATATCCTTCTTTCAATCCATGTACCAGCTATACGAGGACCCGCACCAGTCCGCAACAGCAGAAGCACCATTGCATGCACTTCAGCAAGGGCGCAGAGCGGCAGAGGACTATGTATCTGAATTTAGACGTTGGAGTTCCGATACCAATTGGAATGACGCTGTTCTGTGTTACCAATTCCGCTTGGGCCTCTCTGAGCCTCTAAAAGACGAACTGGCACGAGTAGTGGTCCCTCAGACTTTAAACGCTCTGATTGAACTGTCGATTCAGATTGATCGACGCCTGAGGGAACGAAGGTCTGAACGTCAGGCGGGTCCATCTCGCCCCACTTGGATGTTGCCTCGGGGTCCTGTTTTCTCCAGTCCAGCTTTGCCATCCCCGGCTGCTTCTCCACCTGACACGTCTGAACCCATGCAACTGGGCCTGCTCCGTCCTTCTCTTATGGCTGAGGAATGCCAGCGACGTCAGTTGAGTAATCTCTGCATGTACTGCGGTACCCCGGGACATTATGTGAGGACCTGCCCGGCAAAGCTACGTAAGTGTCTGACCGTTGCATCTGATCCTGTGCCTGCTTGCTCCGACAACCCTGCTCAGATTTTTGTACCTGTCTCATTCCAGCTTCCAGACAGGAGCATCCAAGTCCCCGCCATTATTGATTCTGGGACCTGCAGCTGTTTCATAGACTTGTCCTTCGCCACCAAGCACCAGATTCCGCTTCAGCCTAAAGCCCGAGGAATGACTGTTCATCTAGCGGATGGATCAACTATGAAGTCTGGACTGGTCACCCATGAAACAGTACCACTGCCTGCCACCATCATCAGCACCCACCATGAACTCTTAAGCCTTGATGCCATAGCATCCCCATTGTTTCTAGTCATTCTAGGTATGCCCTGGCTACAGGCATACAATCCGCTCATCAATTGGGCCAAGGGGGAAATCCAGTTTCAGTCGGCCTACTGTTCCCAGCATTGTTTGCAAGAGAACTCCAGTCCTCCTCCTACCTTGCTTTGCTTGGACTCTGATGTCGACTTAGAAACCCGCCAATCTGTGCCAGAAGTATACCATGCTTTCCTGGACATTTTCAGTAAGAAAGGGGCAGAGACCCTTCCGCCCCATCAGCCTTACGATTGCCCCTTTGAACTCCTTCCAGGAAATGAAGTCCCATTCGGGAGAATTTTTCCCCTATCTGAATTTGAACTGGGTGCTCTTAAAACTTATTTGGACGAGAATTTAAAGAGGGGGTTTATTCGTCCCTCTACATCACCGGCAGGCGCAGGCATTTTCTTTGTGGAAAAGAAAGATCATTCCTTACGGCCTTGCGTTGACTACAGAGAGCTGAACAAGATCACAGTTAAGTACCGCTACCCTCTCCCATTGGTACCTGAACTATTCTGGAGACTTGGAACGGCAGTCATCTTTACCAAGCTGGATCTCCGAGGAGCATACAATCTTGTTTGCATCCGAGAGGGTGACGAATGGAAAACTGCCTTTCGCACCCATTTTGGGCATTATGAATACTTAGTAATGCCATTTGGACTCTGTAACGCACCTACTACATTCCAGCATTTTGTAAACTATATCTTCAGAGACTATCTTGATCTTTTTGTCATAATCTACCTGGACGATATCTTGATTTTTTCACCATCCTTGGAAGAACATCGCCAACATGTCTCACGTGTTCTGGAACGTTTGAGACAACATGGACTTTACGCCAAACCTGAGAAATGTACTTTTGAGCAGCAGAGCATTCAATTCTTGGGACTGATTATTTGTGTCAAGGACATCAAGATGGACCCTCAGAAAGTTTCAGCCATCTTGGATTGGCCCACACCCAGGGACAAGAAGGGGACCCAACGTTTTGCTGGATTCGCCAATTTTTATTGAAAATTCATCAGGGGATTTTCTGCTATTATTTTGCCCATTACTCAGTTGACCAAGCAAGGCATCCGGTTCCATTGGTCCACTGAATCACAGTCAGCTTTTGAAACCCTCAAGGGTCTGTTTACATCTGCACCCATCCTGAAGCACCCTGATCTGGTTCTCCCATATGTCCTTGAGGTTGATGCGTCTGAAACAGCGGTTGGGGCAGTACTCTCCCAACGTCAAGGCGCTAAAGCTCTGTTGCATCCAGTCGCCTTTTTCTCTCACAAATTATCTGTACCTGAGAGGAATTATGATGTTGGTGACCGGGAGCTACTGGCAATCAAAGCTGCATTGGAGGAATGGTGATACCTGCTGGAAGGAGCGGCACATCCGATCCTGATCTATACGGATCACAAAAATCTGGAGTATTTCAGGACTGCAAAGAGTCTAAAACCACACGAGGCCAGATGGGCTCTGTTTTTCTCCAGATTCTCCTTCCATATAACATACAGGCCGGGATCTAAGAATATGAAGCCAGACACGCTCTCACGTATGTTCAACAAGCCTGGGAATCCTCCATCTTCTGACACCATTCTGCCCTCTGGGAATTTTTTCTTGCTCCAGGAAGATCTGTTGTCACAAATTAAACATCTTTCTGTGGAATATGTTGCTCCTCCAGGAAACAATCTCCAGTTCAGAGAAGGATTATTGTGGCATGACAACAGGATCTTTGTACCTGAAGATGGGCGTACCGTACTTTGCCATGATCATGAACTTGCAGGACACTTCGGTGCCTATAAAACTGCTGAACTGCTCCAATGCACATTTTGGTGGCTGCAAGTGGGGGATGATTGCAAGAGTTACGTGGAGTCTTGTACCACTTGTGCTCAAAATAAGGGCAGCAAGAACAAGGCTTGGGGTCTATTGAGGCCACTGCCAGTTCCGGAAAGGCCTTGGAAGATGATATCAATCGACTTCATTGTTGAATTACCCCCGTCTGAAGGATTTTCCTCCATTTTTGTGGTGGTGGACAGACTGCCTAAAATGGCCCACTTCGTACCCATGAGGGGTACACCTTCTGCCCCTGAAACCGCTAAAGCTTTCATTAAGGAAATTGTCAGGCTCCATGGGATGCCAGCCAACATTGCCCCCGACAGAGGGGTGCAATTCACCTCCAGATTCTGGAAAGCTTTATGTGAGGCCTTAAAGATTGAACTTTCATTTTCTTCAGCCTATCACCCACAGTCCAACGGGCAGACTGAAAGGACTAACCAAACTTTGGAACAGTACCTGAGATGTTTCTTGTCCTTTACTCAAGATGACTGGGTTTCTTTACTACCTATGGCTGAATTTGCTTATAATAACTTTGCTCACTCCTCCATCAAACAGTCCCCGTTTTTTGCAAATTACGGGTTTCACCCATCCTTCCTGTCCAGCTCCATCCCTGAAAGTACAGTCCCGGCTGTGCAAGAGACTATGGATTTTTTCAGCACCAACAACAAGCTGCTGCAGGAGATGATATCTAAGTAATATGAACCTTGTTGCTGTCTGCCCTGTCCCAGGAGGCCAAAACATTGCCTTCCACATGACAGTAAAGAGCTGGAATGGCCTTACATGAAAATAAATGTATTTTTGGAACCTGCCACTGTGGTACAGCACATTCCACAAATTCACGAAAGGGGGCAGAGTCTACCAGCTGAAAAGGCAGCAGTTGTAGTGCTAGCAATTTGGCCAAGCTAGCATTTAGACGCTGAGCATGTGGATGGCTGGAACAGTATTTTTTTTTATGGTTCAGCAACTAGGGTAGGGAAAATTGCCTGCTGAAATCAACTGGTGGTGCACTGCTAGCAGATTAGCTGCAAGTACTTGTGGCACCCATTGCTAGACCTTCATTCCTCTCAGTGCAGGCTTTTGAGAGGACTGGACATATAGTAGGGGTTGAGGTCACAGATGAGGAGTAAGGAGAAGTCTGCCTTGTTTTATGATGTGTGTCTTTGAGGTTCTGTTGCCAATGAGTCCGACTGCATGGCAAGTCGTCATATGCCTTGTCAAGCATGTGATGCCCAAGCAGCTGCTGTCCTGGCCATGCTTGATCCGCTTCAGACATAGATTTCAAACAGCAACAGTGCGATCTACTGCACAAGTATTGAAAAAAGCTCACATCATTAAACTTTTGTAAGTCAGTGGAGAGTCAGCAGCGCCCTGCACCTGTGGAGCTCTGTGGTGTGATGAAATAGGATGGCTACCTTTAAGCTGGTCCCTGGAGGACATCCTGCCTCATTGGAGTTGTGCCTCCTATTCCTCCTCCTTACTTTCCTTCTCTCTTCTCTTAGGCACCCAAGTAGAGTCAGTTTCCTCATCACCCCCTCCCTCCTTGCCACTAGAGGAAACTTGGCAGTATGTTGCTGCTGGGGGAACATGACTGCTAGTTTCTTATCCTTCTGGGACACCACCTCTCTCTAGGCTCACGTTACTTCCTTCCTCAACCTGGAAACCAATATCCAAGCCTTCAAATTTCTGCGCATACTCCATCAGCATGTAACCCACACTATGGTCGAGTAACTCTGGTGAGTCCTCCATGCATGATGGTGGGGCTATGAAAGGAGTAACTGTGGACAAGGAGCCGATGGAATAGGCTGGTTTAGCAGCTGTGTTGGAAGGGAAACTAGTATGGGCCTGGGTGAGAGAGGATGAGGAGGATGAGGACGGCTTAGTTATCCACTCCACCAGCTCTTCTGCATGTTGTGGCTCAATAACAAGGCCAACAGCAGAAAAAAATGACCAGAATGACCTGCTGGCAGAGGATGCACCATGTCAGCCACCACCACTTTTCACAGTAGACACAGAGGCTGCTTGCCCTCTTTTAGTGGCCTGGGAGTGTCTGCCTCTCCTTGGTAGCCTTCCGAACATGATGGGGATTTTTTTCAACAACGCACTTCACTATATTATATACTGTACGAGTATGCAGAGTATATATAATCTACACTGAATTCAGAGTATACAGTATCTCACTAAAGTGAGTACACCCCTCACATTTGTGTAAATATTTTATTATATCTTTTCATGTGACAACACTGAAGAAATTAGACTTTGCTACAATGTAGAGCAGTGCGTGTACAGCTTGTATAACAGTGTAAGTTTTCTGTTCCCTCAAAATAACTCAACACACAGCCATTAACATCTAAATCACTGGCAACAAAAGTGAGTACACCCCTGAGTGAAAATGTCCAAATTGGGTCCAAAGTGTCAATATTTTGTATGACCACCATTACTTTCCAGCACTGCCATAACCCTCTCGGGCATATAGTTCACCAGAGCTTCACGGGTTGCCACTGGAGTAATCTTCCACTCCTCCATGACGACAACCCAGAGCTAGTGGATGTTAGAGACCTTGCGCTCCTCCGCCTTCTGTTTGAGGATGCCCCACAGATACTCTATAGGGTTTAGGTCTGGAGACATGCTTGGCCAATCTATCACCTTTATCTTCAGCTTCTGTAGCAAGGCAGTGGTCATCTTGGAGGTGTGTTTGGGATCCTTTTCATGTTGGAATACTGCCCTACGGCCCAGTCTCCGAAGGGAGGGGATCGTGCTCTGTTTCAGTATGTCACAGTACATGTTGGCATTCAGGGTTCCCTCAATGAACTGTAGCTCCCCAGTGCTGGCAGAACTCATGCAGCCCCAGACCATGACACTCCCACCACTATGCTTGACTGTAGGCAAGACACACTTGTCTTTGTACTTCTTGCCTGGTTGCCGCCACACACGCTTGACACCATCTGAACCAAATAAGTTCATCTTGGTCTCTTCAGACCACAGGACATAGTTCCTGTAATCCATGTCCTTAGGCTACTTGTCTCCAGCAAACTGTTTGTGGGCTTTCTTGTGTTTCATCATTAGAAGAGGCTTCCTTCTGGGATGACTGCCTTGCAGACCCATTTGATGCAGTGTGCGGCATCTGAGCACAGACGGGCTGACCCCCCCCACCCCTTCAACTTCTGCAGAAATGCTGGTAGCACTCATACTTCTATTTCCCAAAGACAACCTCTGGATATTACGCTGAACACGTGCACTCAACTTCTTTGGTTGACCATGGCGAGGCCTGTTCTGAGTGGAACCTGTCCTGTTAAACCGCTGTATGGTTTTGGCCACAATGCTGCAGCTCAGTTTCAGGGTCTTGGCAATCTTCTTATAGCCTAGGCCATCTTTATGTAGAGCAACAATTCTTTTTTTCAGATCCTCAGAGAGTTTTTTGCCATGACGTGCCATGTTGAACTTCCAGTGACCAGTAAGAGAGAGTGAGAGAGATAACACCAAATTTAACACACCTGCTCCCTATTCACACCTGAGACCTTGTAACACTAATAAGTCACGTGACACCGGGAGGGAAAAGGGCTAATTGGTCCCAATTTGGACATTTTCACTTAAGGGTGTACTCACTTTTGTTGCCAGTGGTTTAGACATTAATGGCTGTGTGTTGAGTTGTTTTGAGGAGACAGCAAATTTACACTGTTATACAAGCTGTACACTCACTACTTTATATAGTAGCAGAACAATTTCTTCAGTGTTGTCACATAAAAAGATATAATAAAACATTTACAAAAATGTGAGGGGTGTACTCACTTTTGTTAGATACTGTATATATATTCTTATACTGCCTGCGCTGCCTCTATATATCGTACACTGTTATGCGAAACGCCACAATGGACGGGCGATAGTTGTCGCCTTGCATTCAATCGTTTTGGGGCGACTAGTGAGAGTTAGACCTGGGTTTTGCCAGCCACCGTGGCAGAGCTGGTTCCGGCCCGGACTTTCTGGTCCACTCAAACCCCTCTCCATCTGCATTTAATGGCCAGGAAGAGAGCAGAGAAGAGCTCCATCTTGGATCTCAGAGGGAGAAAGCTGAGTGAGCTCTGTGTGCTAATTTGGACTTAAAGAACAAGGTTTGCACTGTACATATGTTTTGTGGGGGTCAGGGAGAGCCCCACACTGTATAGGGAGGAACCTGAGTGTTTAGTTTAGCGCCAGACGGTGAGGTTTTATTTTCTGTTCTTTTATGTGTTTTGAGCTTGCCAACCTTTAATAATAAAACCTGGCAAGATTTTAAAGGAACTGAACTCCATGCTGAATCCTTTCTTCTGATGAGTGATCCCCACAAGCTAATCACCCACACATGATAGAGGATGCAGGCATCTTCCTGGAAGATGGAGGATGTAGTAAAAGCCCTGTTACAGGCCACTGTGGCCCAACAAGAGAGCAATCAGCAGCAGCGGGAAACCAACCGCCAAGTCGCAGAGGCCACCACAGCGCAACATGTGGCTCAACAGGAGATGAAACGCAGGTTTGCAGAGGCCCTGGTGGAATTAAAGAAGGGATCCACAAGCCCTGTACCAGCAAAACAAAACATGGTACGTGCCAGCTACCACCTGCAAAATATGACACCTGCAGATGACATGGAGGCATACCTCACGATTTTTTAAAGAGTCGCTGATCATGAAGGATGGCCGAAAGAACAGTAGGCGAGACTTTTAGCACCTTTCCTGACAGGTGAATCCCAAAAGGCCTACTTTGATTTGTAACCAGTAAAGGCCCAGGACTATGAGACGCTAAAGATGGAGATTCCAAATTAATTGTGATAAATCTGTAAGGACACTGTAAGGTACCTAGGGGTAGTAGTATCACAACATATCAGGGAATATATACATATACATTTAAAACCCTTGCTGGCTAACTTTAAAGATAAAAGCAGAAGTTGGTGTAAACTACCATTGACGGTAATAGGCAGAGCCAACCTTATAAAAATTATCTGGTCACCACAACTACTTTATGTTTTCCATAGCTCACCAGTCTGGATTACACAATTCTGGTTCCGGAAAATAGAATCTCTTTTTAGAGAATTAATATGAAGAGGAAAACCATTGTGAATTAAACTATCCACATTAATGTTAGCTAAAGAGAGTGGGAGTTTGGCCATCCCCCACCCGAAAAATTATTTCTTAGCATCACAAACACAGCATTTTAGTGGTTGAACGGAAGTAACAGAAACAGATAGCATACAAGATCTTCTATGCTCTGTATACGGAGACTGATACCCTTTGATATCCCTCTTAGAAGCAAGTAATATAGTGAGAGATAAAAAATTCTAGACTGGTGAGTAGTTTGAAAAAATATGGCAGGAAATTAGGATCATTTTAGATATTAAAGGATATACATTACTTACCCCTACCTGGAATAATAAAAATTATGTGGAATTGCCAAAACTATAAGGATTTGATTTATGGAAGATAAAAGGTATAAAATATATATATCAATTGTTCCAGGAAAGAGAGATAAAAACTTTCGCCCAACTTGGGAAGGAATATGGACTACTTAACCAAAGATTTTTTCAATATCTTCATAAACCTAATATATTAATAATATTGAATAAGCGGGATAAAAAACAGAGGTTTAGAGAAGGCGCATGCGCGGGAGCTCCGATATGGACGCTTGAATCGGAGCTCCGCAACGCCGCCGGTTATAGGAGCCCGCCCTGCCTCACTGAGCCCGCGGAGACGAGAATCAAGGGGTGCTCTCGACCCCCCACGCATTGTAGCACCTCGCTATATGGCCGGTCCAGCGGCGAAAAAGGAGCTTTTTCCGCCACTAGCGGCGACACCTGCTTTAGGGTGTACCAAGATGGCCGCTGCTCCGGCAGCTACAGGAGGCTTCCACGAGGCAATCAGTGACTCCAGCACAGGAAACATTCACTCCTCTGAGCCAAGGCAAGTACTCTCCCCAGCCACCCTCAACTACACCCCCCCTCTCCAGCCTCAACGGTATCTTTACTGGGCCGCATGCAGGGAGACCTTGGGCCTCCACACCTAGGCCAGGAAATCCAGAACTGCCAGACCCCAGGATCTCACAGCCGTGACATCTCCACACAGGTGGATGACCTGTACCAGAAGTTCTCACTGCTTTTGGAGAGGGGCCTGGTTGAAAGTTGAAAAGATTACTGGGGAGATTAAGATGGACTTCCAGATGCTGGGGATGAGAATGGATGCGATCGAAAATAAGTTGGATCGCACAGCCGCGGTTTCAAATCAAAACACAGACCTAATCTCCACACTACAAGATCAACTAGACACTGCCATGTTAAGGATCGACGATTTAGAAAACCGATCCTGAAGATATAACTTCAGAGTAAGAGGACTTCCTGAAAATATCTCAGACATCCCTGGAGCTATACAGGAGCTGATCAACAACCTCATACCGAATACCCCAGCCCATCGCCTAGAACTGGATAGGGCTCATAGGGCCCTGGGACCCCCCAGGAAAGATGGCTCTCCAAGGGACATCATAGTAAAACCCCATTTTTACGCAGTCAAGGAGGGAGTCATGAAACATTCCCGTACATCAGACAAGATTTTATGCAAAGGCCATCAGGTACAAATATTTGCAGACCTCTCACCATCCACTATACAACGTCGAAGAACCCTCAAGCCACTCCTGAATATCTTGACACAAAAAGAGATTAAATACAAATGGTCCTTTCCGTTCGCAGTAAAGTTCTCTCTCAGGGGTCGTGAATACGCCTTTTCGTCACTACAGGAGGGAGAAAGACTGTTTCTACATTTAAAACTCATTTCTCAAGAATCGGATATGGAGGTTTCCAACAACACTTCAAACTCCTCTAAGAGACTTTCCCCTACCAGTCCCAGGACACCTCTATGGGAGAAAGCCAAACCAAAGAGAGCTAAGGACAATGGTCCCACCTGAATTTAAGCTCGCCCATGGAGCACCCGTACTACTCATACCATGTCTTCTAGTTAACGATTTCTCGTTGACTTGGGCTCACAAAGCCCCACTGGACCTTGGGGAGACTCCCCAACCTCCCGCTAGGGAGAATTTTGCATAGTTGATTCCCTGTTGATGTGTTATTACAGGTTGTAGATTAGGTTCTGGGGTGACCCTGGGGTATGGCTTAAGGCTCCTGACTCTCTGGAGGGATCTGTTCCTCATTTTGAATCAAATCGCAAAAGAAGCCCCGAATGAGGGATAGACCTCCCCGGAGATCACTCGCCTCCTTACCAAGAGGTGAAGGGAGTTTAGTTTAACCGTTCTGAGAAGGGCCGGGATGGTCCTGAGACAAATGTCTGACCATCAGCTTTATACAGTTCAGTTATTAATATGGTTGTTTCCCTGTAACAGTTTTTCTTGTTTAACACAGGGCTCCTAGACCGGAGGGCGGTCTCCATGCGCCTCCACCTGCCCCTCTGATACCCTATGGACCAGGGGGACAGGCTGCCTGGATTTTTTTACCAGGCTAATTTTGATATTGACGGGAAGGCCCAGGAGATTTTCTCCCTTCTGGGCCATTTTTCCCTTTGCTGGAGAAATAATTCAGTGACATTTCAGTACGATATTAATGTATTCTCTTCCCCTTCTAATCCCCCCTATTTCCCCTCCTCTGCTCTCTTTTTCGCAGAAGACTCCTGTACTCAGCTAATGTTCTCTCTTTTTCTGACCCTTTTTTCTAGTGTCGCAGCCTTACTGGTTATTAGTATGAACACCTGCCTGGGGACCTCGGAATGCTACCCAACAGAGACAACACAAGAAGTCAGAGGACTACTCCAGGGGAGGGTAAGTGACCTCAGTAGCTCAGTACCTCTAACCCTTGACTTCAATGGCTGACCACAACAAAATTCCTCTCCGCATAGCCACGCATAATGTGCAAGGCATGAACTCCCCAGTTAAACGTAGGAAACTAGGGGACTGGTACAAAGCACTTAAATTTGACATCGTAATGTTACAGGAAACCCATTTACCGTCCCAATATAACCCAAAATTCTTGCACTCCCACTTTACACAATTCTATCTGGCAAACGCGCCCACTAAAACTAAAGGTGTAGCAATACTAGTGTCCAAGAGGTGCAACTTCAAGTGGATTTCAGAAATTAAAGACCCGGAAGGTCGGTACATCTTAGTTAAAGGTCTAGTCGAGGGCCAAATGGTCACGTACTTGATCTCGTACTATACCCCAAACAAAGGACAGTCCAACTTCTTCCATCATATCCTAGAGAAACTGTCTCCCTTGATGGAGGGGTTGGTTCTGCTCGGAGGCGACACTAACGTCGCCTTTGACCAGAGCTTGGACAAAACTAGGCCCGCAGGAAGTCAACTGGTCCGGTCACCCAAAGCCAGTCTACGTATAGCCAAATTATTGCACTCCTACAATTTAGTGGATACTTGGAGAGAAATCAATCCTTCTACTAGAGACTACACACACTTTTCGCACCCACACAGTTCCTATGCTAGGATTGATCACCTATTTACCCATGCCCATAACCTACCCAACATAATTTCCGCACGAATACATGACACTGTGCTCTCAGATCATGCAGTGGTGTCCCTCTCCATTCACACACGCGCTAGGGTATTCCACACGCCTTACTGGCGATTAAATGAATCAATATTGTCAGACCCGGTGAGGGTCATGGAAATTGAAAAACACTTGCAGGAATACTTCGCCCACAATGTTTCTGAGGATATCTCGGCGGAAACAGTGTGGGCAGCTCATAAAGCCTCCATCAGAGGCAAGATCATGCAAATCGCCTCCCATATTAAAAGAGAGAGAAAGATAGATATAAGTAGACTTGAGGAAAAGTATATATCCATCAAGGCAGAACATAAACAGCACCCTTCTCCCTCAATCCTAGACCGTTTAGACAGAGCTAGACTAGAACTTAATCTAGCCCTGACTACGAGAGCCGAGAAGAGTATCAGCTGGAGCAAGAATAAGTTTTACACTATGGGAAACAAGATGGGTTCCCTTCTGGCGAATCAATTGTCCCCACGTATCACCCACCACTCCTTCCCCAAAATTAGAACGGGGGGCAATCCTCCCTCCTCGAACCCTGATAAAGTTCTAGGAGCCTTCCACTCTTTCTACGAGAAACTATACTCACCCCCTATATCAGATGACGCAAATAAGATTAAAACCTTCCTGGACGACATTCCGATCCCCACTCTAACAACTACACATAGAAACATTATGGAAGCAGCAATTACGGAGGAGGAGATTCGGGACACCGTCAAGGTACTTAAAAAAGGAACGGCCCCGGGTCCAGATGGACTTTCAGTCCCTTATTATAAAGCCTTTGTCGACACTCTCATCCCCCATATGACACGCTTTTTTAATAGCAAAATGAAAGGGGAGCCTCTTGAGAAACACTTAAACACAGCCTTTCTAACAGTGATCCCGAAACCGGACAAAAACCCGGAGCTAGTCGAAAATTATCGCCCAATCTCCCTTATTAACAATGATCTCAAGATCCTCACCAAGATTCTTGCTAACCGGTTAGCCTCATTTATAAACTCCTACATCCACAAGGACCAGGTGGGCTTTATTCCAGGCAGGCAGGGCCCAGATCAAATTAGGAGAGCAATAGATGTTGTCTCCATTCTACAGTCTAACTGGCCAGGGGGCCCTAAACAGAAAGGCATGCTACTTTCCTTAGACATTAGAAAGGCCTTTGATTCTGTATCTTGGCCCTATATTTTTGCTATCCTAGAGAGCTGGGGATTCGGTGAAAAATTTTGGAGTCTAGTGCGGGCTCTATACTCCAACCCGCAGGCTTTGATAAAACTTAGGGGCTTCTTCTCCAAACCTATTCCCATTAAGAGAGGCACAAGACAAGGTTGCCCGTTGTCCCTTCTTCTATTCGCGATTGCGATTGAAACTTTAGCAATCGCGATTAGAAACAACCCTAACATTAAGGGAGTTATGTGCGGGCTAATGGAACACAAATGTGGCCTATTCGCCGACGATGTCCTCTTATTCATAACGTCTCCAATAACCACTCTGCCCATTCTCCAGCGTTTGTTAGAAGACTTCTATAAAATATCAGGTCTCCAAGTCAACTATAATAAGTCACAGGCACTTAATGTTTGTTTACAACCAGACACGGTAGCCTTGTTAAAAAAGAATTTCCAGTTCGAATGGAGTGACTCATCGATTAGATATTTAGGCATTAATCTCACACCCAAATTTGAAACACTATATGGCCAAAATTATCCAATAATGTACCGTAAACTAGAAGCAGACTTACTATCCTGGTCCAAACTGAACCTTTCATGGATAGGTAAAATAAACTCTGTAAAGATGACCTTATTGCCTAGAATCCTATACCTCTTCCGCTCCCTCCCGATCCCGTTACGGAAAGATCAGCTGGACTCGCTCCAAAGCAAAATTCTCAAATTTATCTGGGGAAAAGCAGGGTTTAGGATTTCACAGCAATATCTTTATCACCATAGACGAAAAGGGGGCCTGGGTCTGCCGCATCTTATCAAATACTACCATGCAGCAAGATTGGCCCAACTATCGATAGTTTACACAAAATTCGAAAAACCTGACTGGGTGGTTATGGAAAGGCAGGCTACCCCAAGACACACACTGGATTATATTTTATGGTGTCCTCCGAAAAACAGGCCCCCAGTGTTGGCACCTACCCTCTCGCACACTTTGGCATTATGGGATAAACTGAGCAAGGTGTCATTGTTAGTATCCCCAATCAAACCTCTGGCACATCTGTTTCACAACCCATCATTTTTACCGGGAATGAACATCAAAGCCTTCCAGTGGTGGCTGGACAAGGGCCTATATTGTATAGGACATTTCTTTACCTCTAAGGGCCCAATCACTCTAAATTACTGTAAAAGTAAAATAGATTTACCAAACTCAGAATACTTCAGGTTCCATCAAATATCTAACTTTCTACACAAACTCTGGACGGAAAAAACTCTTCCTCCTAACTTTACCACTTATGAAAGATGGTGTGGTCAGCCTATTGAACAAAAGGGGGGTATCTCGGTCATATAAGAGGCGCTAACCCAACCCCTGGAGAAGTCTGCCTTCATGAAGGCCTGGGAAGTAGACTTGAACATTCAATGGGATTTAGAGAAATGGCAAACTTCGTTTTTCAAATCATTCCAAGGGGTTCTAAACACAAACATTACCGAGGCTAGTGTTAAGGTCATCATGAGATGGTACCTTACCCCAGCAAAGCTTTCAAAGATTTATCCATCGGCTAATCCACTATGCTTTAGAGGATGCCAAATAGCTGGTACCATGGCACATATTTGGTGGGAATGTCCCAAAATTAGACCTTACTGGTCCAAGATTTTCTCGCTAATCAAAAAAGTCACGGATATACAGCTTCCGAGGTCCCCAACTACTGCCTTGTTAAATGAATTTATTCCCAGGATTCCCAAGCCGACACGCAAATTGATACACCATATTCTCCTTGCTGCCAAAATAACCATCGCAGGAGCTTGGAAAAAACAGAAAGTCTCCTTGAGATCCGCAAAACAAAAAATATCTTGGCTTATGGCTCAAGAAAAAATAGCCAGTTCCATAACCAATAATAAACAAAGGTTCGAGGTGGTGTGGGAACCCTGGGCAAACTATAGAGGGATTTTCCTGGTGCCTGGTGTTCAGGCCCTATAGGTGTTTAATTGGGCACACTGGGTAAGGAGCGACACTACCCCTCCCTTGTCTCTTGTAAACTTTCTGAAACAATCTTAACCTTCATTCTCTTCCCTAATTTCTCCTTCCCCCACTTTGGGCATGTTCCTGTTCCTTGCTAATTCACCTTTCCTTCTTAATCTCATTCCCCTATTATGCCCCACTAATTGCAGGATCCAGGCAGGTTATAAAGTGGACTTCAAGGTGTGAAGCTCCGTTAGTTGATTCTCGTGAGGTATAATTCTGAAAGCTCACACATCCGGACCTTTGAGGATAAGATAAAGCATCATAGTCGGGGGGAAGGAGGGGGGTCTCCCGGTCCTCTGGCACAGCAAGTTCCCCATTGGGGGTGCTGGGGGTCCGGGACTCCTTCATATCCGCCCCCCCACGAATAGTTCATAAATCTCGTGAGGAGAGGTCATTATTCAGCAAAGCCTCACCTGTCAGAGAGCTGTAAAGGAGAAACTATTTAGACGTCCTAAGGTTTACAGATAATAGAACTATTTGACTGCCTCTGACTCTATTCTGTTAACCTTTTGTATGCCATGTTTTTCTTTCTGTGGAAAAAGCATTGAAAGATCTTTCCTTCCTGCCAGATTCTACAAATGTATACTGATGAAGCACTCTTGATTGTATGTATCTATAATTGCAATAAAATTCTTAAAACGAAAAAATACAGGGTTTAATATCACAAATATATCACCAGCTACAAGAACAATACAAGAACAAAATAGTTTTACCGGCAAAAAGATTATGGGATGAGGAACTGGGCGGAGTTACGGATGAGCAATGGATAAAAGCGCTGGCAACTCTTTCTAAAGTCTCCGTTTCTCCGGCCCAGCGCCTTACTCAATTGTTTATTGTGCATAGAACATATTATACTCCAGAGAAATGATTTAAGTGGAAATGTAGGGACACAGATCAATGTCCTAGATGTAAAATAGAGATGGTGGGGCTAATACACATATATGTAAAAATCCCTGCGTGAGGACTAAAGGTGAAATCTAGACTGCAGCCTTCCGAAAGCTTCCTGTAGAAGGGAGCGGAAATGAAATGGGATAAACGGATATGGCGCTGTCTATTAATAAATATAAAGTGAATTAATAATATAAGGTGCTCTGAAATGTAAATATTAGAAGTTAAAACTTCATATATCTCATATACTAAAGTGCTGTCAAGTGGATAACATGTCCCAGGTGGGTCTTAAAAAATTATCAAACATCAAGTGTGCAATAAAGGTGTTTTCTTTAAAAGTGAAAAAACATACGTATAAGAAGTAGAAAATAAAAAATAATAAAAAAATGTATATAAGAAAAAACGCAATAAAGTGGATGTAAAGTCACACGTGTAAAAACGATTTCTTAAAAATGTCCCAAAAAACACACAAGTGCTCAAAGTGTTCATAAAATGTCTATAAATTCTCTGAAATTCCCCTGATGGGTGCCAAGTGGATATACAGTTTCCTATATATTGTTCTAAAACTACACAATCCCTTCGTAGCAGTATGATTCCAAATAAGATCCACTGATACCCTTGATCCTTACTAAGTCTTGTGACAGTCGATACAAGTGGATATACAGTTTCAATCTATACAAGGCAGGTATTTTTCACAAAAAAGTTCTATGCAGTAATGTGCTGTTTAAGTGTTCTTCGGAAACCTAATGTGGCTTGTGGAAATCACTCGTGCTCACCCCCGATGTGCCCACACTTACCAAATCTTTCACACCCCTCAGGGGTCTCTCGTGTGTGGTAAATGGGGTCTTTGGACTTCTCCGGGGTGCAGCTCCTCTTTTAGACTTGCAGTTGGGTTGCTTTCCTCCTCCGTTCGTTTCCAGCTTTAACCCTGGTGAGTAGGTATTATTTCCAACTTCCTCCAGTCTTTCGGTCCCTATTGTTCTCCTGCCGTCTCTCCTTCTCCGCGCTCGCTCTGCTGTTTTCACGCAGTTCACTTATCATGCAGATAAGGGATCAAGGAATGAATTGGACTGCACTACAGAGACCGGCGAGCTTACGGACAGCGTTCAGAGCAAATTTAGTCGTGAAAACAGCAGAGCGAGCGCGGAGAAGGAGAGACGGCAGGAGAACAATAGGGACCGAAAGACTGGAGGAAGTTGGAAATAATACCTACTCACCAGGGTTAAAGCTGGAAATGAACGGAGGAGGAAAGCAACCCAACTGCAAGTCTAAAACAGGAGCTGCACCCCGGAGAAGTCCAAAGACCCCATTTACCACACACGAGAGACCCCTGAGGGGTGTGAAAGATTTGGTAAGTGTGGGCACATCGGGGGTGAGCACGAGTGATTTCCACAAGCCACATTAGGTTTCCGAAGAACACTTAAACAGCACGTTACTGCATAGAACTTTTTTGTGAAAAATACCTGCCTTGTATAGATTGAAACTGTATATCCACTTGTATCGACTGTCACAAGACTTAGTAAGGATCAAGGGTATCAGTGGAGGAATCTGGTTGGCTTCTCTGTCTTATTTGGAATCATACTGCTACGAAGGGATTGTGTAGTTTTAGAACAATATATAGGAAACTGTATATCCACTTGGCACCCATCAGGGGAATTTCAGAGAATTTATAGACGTTTTATGAACACTTTGAGCACTTGTGTGTTTTTTGGGACATTTTTAAGAAATCGTTTTTACACGTGTGACTTTACATCCACTTTATTGCGTTTTTTCTTATATACATTTTTTTCTTATTTTTTATTTTCTACTTCTTATACGTATGTTTTTTCACTTTTAAAGAAAACACCTTTATTGCACACTTGATGTTTGATAATTTTTTAAGACCCACCTGGGACATGTTATCCACTTGACAGCACTTTAGTATATGAGATATATGAAGTTTTAACTTCTAATATTTACATTTCAGGGCTAATACACATGCTTTGGAGATGTCCCAAGCTTCATCAGTACTGGCATGGAGTACTATCCACAATTAACGACCGTATTGGGATATTTATAGGAATGGATCCTGGGATTTGCCTCCTAAACATCCTGGATAATTCCGGGGTGTCAGGGGACAGAGCCATTCCAGTTATAAGTAGAGTTGAGCGAACCGGAACTGTAAAGTTCGGGTCCGTACCGAACTTTTGGGTGTCCAGGACCCGGAGCCGAACCCGGACTTTTCAAAAAAAGTCCGGGTTCGAGTCCGGGGTTCTGGTAATTTAATAAAAGTTTTGAAAATTGCTGTAAAAAAGTCCAGGAAAGTCCTAGAGGTCTGCAAAGGGAAGGAAAATGGGGGTAAGGGTCGGACAAGTGCCGTACAAAGAAATGGGGATAGGGAAATAACTTAAAATAATTAAAAAAAAAAAAAGCATATAAAAAAATCAAAAATGGAGGTGGATGTGGACTATCTTCAAACTGTGTGAGAAAAGTATAAATTAGCCAGGAGAAGCCATATCACTGTTCTAAGAACAGTGATATGGCTTCTCCCGGCTAATTTATACTTTTATCACACAGTTTTAAGATGATTGGAGATTCTACAATCATCTTAAAACTGTGTGAGAAAAGTAAACATTAGCCGGGAGAAGCCATATCACTGTTCTACAATCATCTTCAAACTGTGTGTGAAAACTATAAATTAGCGGGGAGAAGCCATATCACTGTTCTTAGAACAGTGATATGGCTTCTCCCGGCTAATTTATACTTTTCTCACACAGTTTGAAGATGATTGTACATTCTACAATCATCTTAAAACTGTGTGTGAAAAGTATACATTAGCCGGGAGAAGCCATATCACTGTTCTTAGAACATCTGCAAACTGTGTGTGAAAACTATAAATTAGCGGGATAAGCCATACCACTGTTTTAAGAAATGTGGTATGATATACTCACAGTACACATGTTCTCACAGCCCCCAGGCACTTACAGTCCTTACAGCCCCTGGGTACTTGCAGTACACGTGTCCTCACAGCCCCCAGGCACTCACAGTACACGTGTCCCTACAGCCCCCAGGCACTCACAGTACACATGTCCTCACAATCCATGTGTCCTCACAGCCCCCGGGCACTTACAGCTCACATGTGCTCACAGCCCCCGGGCACTCACCATACACGTGTCCTCACAGTACACGTGTCCTCACAGCCCACATGTTCTCACATCCCCCAGGCACTCATAGTACATGTGTCCCTACAGTCCCCGAGCACTCACAGTACACATGTTCTCACAGCCCCCAGGCACTTACAGTGTATGTGTCCTCACAGCCCCCAGGCACTCCCAGTACACACGTCCACACAGCCCCCAGGTACTTACAGTACACATGTCCCTACAGCCCCCGGGCACTCACAGTACACGTGTCATACGGTAAACCAAACACATGGCACTCAGGTACTCACCACCCTCAGGTACTCACACACCACACACAGGTACTCTCAACACACAGGTACTCACCACACACAGGTACTCACAGTACTCACAATACTCAGGTACTCGCAATACTCACAATACACAGGTAATCACCACACACAGGTACTCTCAACACTCAGTACTCACAACTCTGGTACTCACAACACATGGGTACTCATGATACATAGGTACTCACAACACTCAGGTACTGACAATACTCAGGTACTCACAATACTCACCACACACAGGTACTCACAACACTCAGGTACTTACACTTTTTGGAACCCTTTTATTAAAGTAAAAAGAAAAAACAAGTCCAATAACAGAAGAGTTGCCCACACAGAGGTTTCAGCAACAATGTAATTTACAAATGTAAAATACCAAGCCAAGTGGCTCTCTTTAGCAGCACTGCTGCTCAGGCTTTATGCTTTGGCCCTCTTGGCCATATACCAGAGTTCCTGTACAAACACTGTACCTCTTTTCTAGATTTCTTGCTGCTCAGCCCACAGGCTTGGGCCCTCTGTCTACTCTGTCAGACTATACCATGCAGACATGCATGCTTCTACCTTGCAGGCATGGACTCCTCGGGAGGGTGGAGAGCAGGACCCTAGTCCTGACTCTCCTATCAGCCCAGAACCCACCTGAACAATCAAACTCGTTCCCAAAACCCCGTCCCAGGATTGGAGATTTCCTCCCACCCAGATTTCTGCGAAATCTCCAGGCTCCAGGTTCCCAACTGGATTTTACAAACCTTGGAGGAAACTGACAAAACAGATTCCTCCACATAAAATAATCCTGGAGCCCCTCATCCTGTCTGGTTGACAATCCTGGGTAACATTCACCATGGCAGAGATCTGTACTGTCACAGTAGATATCTGATTGGCAAGCACGTAGAGATTTAGACACATTTGAGTAAGAGCATGAATAATAAATGCCTATAATAAGGTTTTTTTGAGGGCCCTTAATGTTTTTGGAGAGTGGAAAGGGATTAGAACACCTGACAGTTTCTATCGTAGTCTGTGCCCCATTAGGTAGAGTCGCCTTCCCTATTTGTCCTGTTTATTGTTATCTTTGAAAGTGAAAGCGAAAGAAAATCAAACATTTTGGGCTGACATCAGAACAGTAATAGAGGGGAAATCTTCCAAGGGGGACACTAGTTCTGGTGACTCTAGTGACACCCTGAAAGGATTTCCTCTTACTTCATGTTTTGGCTATGGTTACAGCCCTACCTAACCCTCCCTTACTCTATCCATAATAAAATACACTTTAAGGAAGAGAGCAATCAAGATGGGGACAGAGAGTGAAAAAGAGATTGACTGGAATAAGGTTTGCACAATATGGTGTATTTGTAGATATCTATAGAACTGGGAATATGTGTAGTTAGATGAGTCACAAGAAAGAAATAAGTCACATTTTTAAAAACTGACTTAAGAAAGGGGGCGTGGCTGGTGCGCAAGGCGGATGGTCGTGTGAGGGACTCGCTCCGGTGCCCGTGAGACCTGAAGCGACGATAACAAGCGACAAGGCTCAAAAATCTGCAAGCCCTGTTTACACCCGACACCCAGAGAGATCCTTCTACAGGCCCGCTATGTCGAGGAAAAGGCAGGGAGACAGTAAACCCACGAAATTGACAGCGTACTTTCTCCGGCCGGAGAACAGCCTGTGCTGGTAGGCGGAACGCGTGGTCGGTGCGGGGGAAAGAATTCAGTCAAAAATTTTTACACTGAATAAAGAAAGAACACTGAGTAGATTGATGTGTATAAGGGTCAAGATATCTATAGATGTTTATGTGGTATAACACGTTTGGAATAAGGTCAGTTAGAGAAAAAGTGAGAGACAGGGGTAGAACTAACGAGAGAAGGAATTTCACATAAAATAATACCTATCTCATTCCCTCCCAATCCATCCCGACATTGGTATCGGTTTTGTACTTCATTCTCCTTTAGGAAAGTCCCACAGTGATCTCAGTGGTCTTGATCAC
>BLSH010118136.1:104015-117323 GCA_018402905.1 Glandirana rugosa
CGCCTCCGTACTCACAGGAGACCCAGTGACTCCTACTGTAATAGTCCTGGAGGGGGGAGGGTCGGTGCATATTGAGGAACCCAAAGACCCCGGACTTTCGGTACTAGGGAACTTCTGACGACGCGTAATATGAGGTGTAGGTACGACTGTGTTAGGAGGAGGAGGAGGAGGACACACAAACCACCGAGACGTCCTTACGAGAGACGTATTTCCCCCGGCGACTCCATGCACAGCAGAGGGCCATCAATGAGTACCTCTGTGAGCATGGCACCACTTTTTTTCGCCACGTCAGTGGCTAATGATCAAGGATGCATGCACTGTCCTGTCACCATTTGAGGAGGCCACAAGGATGGTGAGCAGAGACAATGCATGCATCAGTGACACTGTCCCACTAATATTCCTTCTGGAGCACACGCTTCATGGAATCATGGACAGGGCACTTGAGGCAGAACAGAGGTAGGAAGAGGAGGACTTTCTTTCCTCTCAAGGCCCCCTTTATGCAGAGAGCATTCCTGCAGAGCCACCAAACACACAGGAGGAGGAGGAGGAGGATTGTGTCAGCATGGATGTGGAGTATAATGCGCAGCAGTCTTCAAGGGATCATGGCTTTCAGGCCCCAGAAACCCAAGGAGTTATACGTGGCTGGGAGGGGGGAGGTCCTGATAATGTCATCCTCAGTGACCCAGAGGACACTCATGCCTCCGCAAACTTACGCTGCATGGGCTCTCTGATTCTGAAAAGCCTGTGAAAAGACCCTAGGATTCATGGTATCAAGGAGAGGGATCATTACTGGCTGGCAACCCTTCCACGTTACAAGGGTAAAGTTGCAGAACTCATCCTGCCTGCGCAGAGGGTGCCCAGACCCTGGGAGTTTACCATGTCCTGCTGCTGGCCCTGGACAATGTGTTTCTGATGCTTCGGTCGTTCAGAGGCAGAGTGGTGGAGAAGGTGGCCGGCTGAGCGATGCCATTAAAAAAAATTTCAGTCCTCAGCACCTAGGCCTGATAGGTTCAAGCAACCATCGTCAGCGTCTGCATTATATGGTGCAGGTATATATAGGGGCAAGATCAGATTTGGAGACCTTTCCAGCTGAGCATCCACTTAGTTACTGGGTCTTGAGGATGGACCACTGGCCGGAACCTGCTCAATATGCAATTGAGCTACTGGCCTGTCTGCATCCAGCGTGCTCTCTGAACAGACATTTAGTGCTACTGGAAGGTTCATAACCGATCAAAGAGTGCGCCTGTCCACAGACTTGATTAATAGGGTCACATTTATAAAAATTAATCAGTCCTGGATCAGCAGCTATCAAACCCCTGATGCTGATGCAACTGATTAAATTTGCTAGGGATCTGGGATCCCTTGAAGACTGACACTTCTCCTATTCCTTCTGTCCATAATCTAGAACTATATGTTGTATTTAGGGCACCACCAACACCCAAGGCCCAATTTTACTGCACCTGATTTACAGGGGCATGCCATAACAATTTTTAAACTAATTGACAACTTCAGGCCCAGTTCCTCTGTCCAACATGACTAACTGCAAGGGGTTACAGTGTTCTGGCACCGCCAACACACAAGGCCCAATTTTTGGCCACCTGTATGACTGGTGGCTTTCGTCACAATTTGTAAACTAGTTGACAACTTCAGGCCCACTTCCTCCGTCCAACAAGAGTAATTGCAAGGGGTTACAATGTTCTGGCACCTCCAGCACCCAAGGCCCAATTTTTGGCCACCTGTTTGACTGGGGGATTTTATCACAATTTTTTAAGTCATTTACAACAGCATGGTCCGCGCAAAAAAAAAAAAAAAAATTACGTGCGTCTCCCCCCAAAATCCAAACCAGGCCCTTCAGGTCTGGTATGGTATTTAAGGGAAACCCCGTGGCAAAAATAAAAAAAAATGATGTGGGGTCCCCCCCAAAATCCAAACCAGGCCCCCCAGGTCTGGTATGGATTTTAAGGGGAACCCCGTAACCAAAATTTAAAAAAAAATGGCGTGGGTCCCCCCAAAATCCAAACCAGACCTTTATCTGAGCACGCAGCCCTGGCATGGCAGGAGGGGTGGGGATGAGCGAGTGCCCCCCCTCTGAACCATACCAGGCCACATGCCCTCAACATGGGGAGGATGCTTTGAGGTCCCCCAAAGCACTTTGTCCCCATGTTGATGGGGAGAAGGGCCTCATCCCCACAACTCTGGCCGGTGCTTGTGGGGGTCTGCTGGCAGGGGGCTTATCAGAATCTGGAAACCCCCTTAATAAGGGGGCCCCCAGATCCCAACCCCCCATATGAATAGGTTTGAGGTACTTTGTACCCCTACCCATTCACCAAAAAAGGAGTGAAGTGTAAAAATAAACAATATGCAGTTTTTGACAAGTCCTTTATTTTGTATTATAGCTTTTTTCTTCTTTCTTCCTCCATCTTCTCCTGGCCCGCTCCTTCTTCTGGTCGTCTTCTTCTTTTAGTCTTCTTGCTTCCTCTCTACGTCTTCAATCTTCAATCTTCATCTTCTTTCTTCTTTCCCCGCTGCTGCTCTCTTCGCTGCTGCAGTCCGGCCCTTCAACGTCTTGCCGAATGGGCGGTCTGTATGATGACAGTACTTTTATAAGAAGGGGCGGGGCCACCCAGTGACATAACTGAGTGAACCCGCCCCCTTCTGATGGGGGGGGGGTGTTCGGCTCATCCCTAGTCCTATGTTCATGCCTTGACTTTGTAAAAGGCATCAACCCCTCTGGCACCTCAGGTTGTACTCCTTTAGTCAATGTGGGTCTTACAATTTTGCAGAAATTGAAGGTTACCCTGAGATCAGACTCAAGACCATATAGGGGATAACAGGGTATATTTCTTAAGAAGCATATGCACAAAATATAGCAGTACAGTATATGATAAACACATACAATGCACTAGCAATGGACTCAAATAGAAAATAACCTTGACTCAAAGAGCTGTAGCCTTCCCCACAAGCGTAAAACAAATAATGGACAACAGAGTGGTAGATGTAGCAAAAAAAGTGTCTAAATTGCCTGGGTGAACCTGTGATAGGTAGGCTAAACCTAGGTCGCCGTTTGCAAATGAAGCAATACGCAATGGCTAAATCAGATAACAATTTATGTATGGTCTTTAATGTTGATATTTGATTGCCGGCTATGTTGGGGACCTGGTGTCATTGGCACGCTTGACAAAAGTCAATCACCCTACTCATAGAGATTTAGTAGTCAATTATGCACTGCGAGTTATGGTGCAGGGGAGTAGACTGTGTGTTTTTTTTAGGCAGGATGAAGAACTAAGGAGAAGTCAGGCAGACTGAAAGGGCTAGGTGTACAGAAAATATCAGCGCCAGCCCTTGCATTAATTTAAAAGTCCATCAAAGTTCATGAATAAGGTGCAAATAGTACTCTTGAATAAAGTGCTCCACATAAGTGTTCAAAAAGTGCTTCAAAGGTGCTCAAATTGCATATCCAAGTGACATGGTGAATGGTGATACGTGACCCCCTATATAGACCGCACTCACCAGATGCTGTTGATCCACTGCTTTTCAGTCAGTGGATCACAAAAGGCTGTAGGGGGTGTTAATCCAATCTGGACCAAATATGGGAAATCCGGAGCCTCAGGTACTCATAAAAAATAATAGAAGAAATCCATAGTGCAAAACTGCTAGTATAAAGATTTATTGCGCAAATTTTAAAATCTACTTACAAAATCCATCAGGTTAGAAAGCATCGAAACAAACAGTAAACGTGTGGAAGGTAGTATGGCGTGCGTTCCACCTCTCAAACCACGCTGGCGGATGTGACGTCAAGGCCACGACAGAACCGGAAGTGACGTCAACGCGTTTCGCTCGTCATAGGAGCCTCATCACGGACGAACTTCCTGTCTGTCGCTTAACATCTTATATCTTTGCAAGCCCGCCTCCCGGCACCTTAGCACCAATCAGAACGGACTAATGGGACCAAATGTATCCGGGAACGAAAAAGAAAGAGAGGATGTAGAGGAGGTAAAGGGAAAAAGGAAAAGAACCAACTGAGGTCGGGTATTTTCAACCTAAGCTCAGTTTCCCTTTCAGAGGCAGATTATCATCTCCTGAGTCTTGGATTGAAATACGCTCCTGATCAACATTTGAGGAAATTTGATCTTTACATAGATCTACAAAAGTTTGTCAGAAAGATAAATATAAAAAAATATTTTTTACTTCATCCCACAAGCACTAAAACCGACCAAAACCAATATCAACACACAGCATTAAGAAATCGTTCTGTCTTCAACCCTAAGATGGGAGGCAATCATTTTGTCGACAGCTTTAAACAAGCGGTTGAACAAGATCTAGATTTACTTAAAGTGAAATCTGCCAGACATAGAAAAGATATTGATGCTAGCATTAAGGATCTCGAAAAAAAGAATAACATTGTAATTAGATCAGCAGATAAGGGTGGGGGTGTGGTTATTCTAAACAAATCAGATTATATTCAAGAAATTCACAGATTGGTAGAGGATAAAGAAACTTACACAGAGTTAAAGGGCAACCCTACCAACAAGTATAAGGCCAAACTGAAAAAAATAATACAGAGAGGACAGAAGTTGGGGATTATCAATAAAAGAGAATCCAGATATCTTATCCCGGATGCACCGAAAACTGCAGTGATATACCAGCTCCCTAAAGTGCATAAAAATCCCATTAAACCTCCGGGGAGACCCATCATTAGCGGGGTGGATTCCCTGTTCGCTAGAACAGATGAATATATAGATACATTCCTACAGCCACTAATTAAGAAATACCCTGCTTATTTGAAAGACAGTAAAGACTTGATGGTGGCGCTGAAGGATTTGGTGATTGACAAAGATTGTCTACTGGCAAGTATAGATGTTAATTCTCTGTATACTAGTATCCAGCAGGACCATGCCATTGAAGCGGTTAAGTGGGCACTAGATGACACAGAATTGGCCTCAGAACAAAAGACACTGATTGTTGATCTTTTGGATTTGGCTATAACTCTCATAACTTTTTTTGGTTTGACAAGAGATATTTTAGACAGATTAAAGGCGTTGCCATGGGGGCTAAATATGCCCCTTCAGTAGCCAATCTGGTGATGAGTTGGTGGGAAGATAAAGCCATTTTTTCTAACCCGCCCACAGAATTAAAGATGTTCAGACGTTATATTGATGACATCATAATTGTTTGGACAGGTTGCAAAGAATCTCTGTTGCAGTATATCCAGGATATGGGAGTTAATCCATTACATATTTCTTTTTCTGAACAAATAAGTGATGTAAGCATAAATTATCTTGATCTGACCATTTTCGTCAGTGGCAATAAGCTGTATACTAGAACTTTCTTTAAGGAAGTAGATAGAAACGGCTACATTCCCTTGGGGAGTTGCCATCATCCCAAGTGGCTTGATGGCACCCCCAAGGGACAAATGATGAGGATTAGACGATATGAAATGAATGAAAAGGATTATGATGAGCAAGTTGAGACTATCATACAGCGTTTTGTAGAAAAAGGCTATAGTCACAACAAGCTCACAACCATTAGAGATATGGTAAGAGGCCTAGACAGAGAATCATTGTTACAATCAAAGAATACCACCAATAATTCCTTTGATCCTAGCATTTCCTTTTTAACGCCTTTTTTTCGTGAATATAGACAATTTGAAAAGATTATCAAGACCCATTGGCCTTTGCTGATGAGGGATAAAGATTTAGCCAGCATTTTGCCCAACAAACCGCGGTTTGTATACAAAAAACCCCCCTCTTTGAGATTAAAGCAAGCACCCAATGTTGTGGATCCACCCCGTAAGACTTTCACGTTTTTGGATAGCGTAGGCTTCTATAGTTGTGGTAGATGCCCTATCTGTACCATCTCCAAGTTTAGGAAACCTTATACCAGCAGTTTTGAATCCTCAGTTACACGTAAGACCTACGCGATAAAAAAAATTATCTCCTGCGACACCACACACGTGACCTATCTCTTGGGTTGCACATGCGGCCTACAATATGTTGGCCGTACGACACGCAAACTAAGAGTTAGATTGCGTGAACATGTGGTGAACATAAGAAAAGGTTTTAGACATCATAGTTTGTCCAATCATTTCAGATTGGTCCATGATAGGGACCCAGGACATCTTTATTTTTGTGGGATAGACAGGATTGAGAATCATTGGAGGGGAGGCAATATGACCCAGGCCATATCCCAAAACGAATCTCAGTGGATACACAGATTATCCACTTTGGTTCCGCTTGGTTTGAATGTGGACCTGGATGTTAATTGTTTTCTCTCCAATTGGTAATGGTATTTTCCCCTTCTGTTCTGTTTTTCATCTAGATTATCCCCTATTTGAGACGTCCTAATCCTTAGAGACGTTCTCAGATTAAGGGATGATAATACCCAGGTGCAGGCACTTTTCCTACATACCATGCTAGAAGGTTCTTTGTTTTATTTTTGGTTTTTGAGTGTTTTAATGTATTTTATTTTTTATTTTAATTCAATACATGTATTTTACTATTGACATCCATGCAATGAATTGGTTTCATTCCCTTTGTACATGACTGGAGTGCTGCGTTGCTCCTATGCGCTGATGGTGTACTTCTGCCATACTGCAGTTGTGGATAAATGGACTATTTTTTGCTGATTTTATACTTTGATCGGACAATTGATTTTTCATCTATGTCCGGTGGTTGGTAGGGTGCGTTTTCATTCTTCAGCCACTGGGTGGATGTTGTTCCCGGATACATTTGGTCCCATTAGTCCGTTCTGATTGGTGCTAAGGCGCCGGGAGGCGGGCTTGCAAAGATATAAGATGTTAAGCGACAGACAGGAAGTTCGTTTGATGAGGCTCCTATGACGAGCGAAACGCGTTGACGTCACTTCCGGTTCTGTCGCGGCCTTGACGTCACATCCGCCAGCGTGATTTGAGAGGTGGAACGCACGCCATACTACCTTCCACACGTTTACTGTTTGTTTCGATGCTTTCTAACCTGATGTATTTTCTAAGTTGATTTTAAAATTTGCGCAATAAATCTTTATACTAGCACTTTTGCACTATGGATTTCTTCTATTATTTTTTATGAGTACCTGAGGCTCCGGATTTCCAATATTTGGTCCAGATTGGATTTTTGATCACCTCTGTGTCATTTCTGATCGCCGCTATAAACAAAAAATGAGCGACAATTTTGCAAAAAAGAACAATATTTTTTACTTTTTGCTAAAGTACAAATCCATTAAAAAAAATTATTCATCAGTTTTGGCCGATATATATTCTTCTACATATTTTTGGTAAAAAAAAAATTGCAATTGGCGTATATTGATTGGTTTGCGCAAAAGTTATTGCGTCTACAAACTGGGAATTGATTTATGGCGTTTTTATTATTTTATTTTTTTTTTACTAGTAATGGCGGCGATCTGCGATTTTTATCGGTACTGCGATATTGCCGCAGAAATGACGGACATTTTTTACACATTTTTGGGACCAATGGCATTTATACAGCGATCAGAAATTTAAATATCCACTGCTTACTGTGTAAATGTCTTTGGCAGTGAAGGGGTTAACCTGCAGGGGGCAGTGAAGGGGTTAAATATGTTCCCTGGGTGTGTTCTAACTGTGGGGGGGCAGGGCTGGCTGGGACATAACAGATCTAACTGATCCCAGTGACAGGGATCAGTAGATCTGGTATGTCCCCTGTCACAGAACGGGGAACTGCCGTGTTTACATCGGCGGTTCCCCGTTCTGAGGCTCCTAAAAGAGATTGTTGGGTCTTGGGCGGACATCGAGTCCGCCCGAGCCACGGGCACGCTCGCGCTGCGTGCAGCGCGCGCGAGCGCGCCGCCGCTGCCACCAGGGGGCGCGCGAGGAGCGTGCACAGGGGAGGACGTCCATGGACGTCGTCCCGGCATTTCAGATCCGCGCTGGAGCCGTACTTCGGCAATAGCGCGGATCTGAAGTGGTTAAAGTATGCCTTATGCAACAAAATAACACTAAAGTGGGTAAATGACCCCTCACCAGTTCCTTGGGTGAAGTTTACAGACGGTAGCAGTGGACAGTGTGCTGATCTTACCACTCAATTGCCTTCCATTCAATTTAGCAGTGTAGGGGCTTGGTTTGTCAAGAGTCTGTTGACTTGAATCAATTACTTCCTCTGAACTTTCACCTAATACATAGTATGTCAGTCTTTTCGGGGGCTCAATAGAACTTTTTACTCTCATCTCCATTGGGTGAATTCATCTTTGAATTCATCTTTGGATTCCTGGTCAATCCTTAAACTTTCAATAAGTTGATACTTCAGCTACACTAGGGACACTGACCCCTGCAAAATAAGAGGACCACAGCCAATCGATGCCTATTTCCTCTTCCTCCTCATATTCTTCTTCCTCTTCTTCCATTAGGGTTGTATTCTGAGACCTTATTGGGGGCAGGGCCCGCAAGAAACCATCTGAGAAGGATTAGAATCTACTTGAAGGTCAGACAGCATCAGTAAGGTGATTTCTGGTGCATGTTTTTAACAGGCCTGTTCTTCCTTCGAGGTGGATTTGGAAAACTGGCAACCACAAGTGACTGTTACAGATTGTGAAAGGCTGGGAATTCCAGAGATTAGCAATTTTTTTTCTATAATTTTCTATAATGTGTGCATTGCATCCGTACTCTTTTTTCCCATTATTTCTTGAATAATGATGGCAATTTCTCCTCAAAATACCTGTATTCTCAGGCAGTGCCACCAAATATGCTCAAAAGTTCCAGGTTCAACACAAGCCTTCCAATACAGAGTAGGCATCTCTGCCTGGAACCTGTGGGCAGTAACCAGAGTGATGTACTATCTCACTCACACCTTAAAACACTGCTCTGTCTCCTTCATTTCAACTGAGGAAAAACTTGCCATCCTTTTTATTTTAGCTCTCTGATGTTCATTCAGTGAACCCAATTCTTGTTCTTGTTTACTGTAGCTACATAAGGTGGAATCTTAGGTTCTGCTTCTCCTACTAATATACTATAAATATTTGCGAGAAATAGTGCAAGAAATCTTCACCCAACTTTTATAAGAATTGTTATGTGCCCATTCTACCAGTCTTGATATACCTACTGCCTAATAGTATCTTTTGAAATCAGGTTGTGCCAATCTACCTTCCTCTTTAGCCTTTGCCAAGACTTCATAAGCAATCCTAGGACATCTATGCAGCCATATGAGTTTCAGGACAACTGATCTTAATATCTTAAAAAAACATTTGTGCTAAAACATTGGGGAGCAGTTGAAATACATATAGAACCTTAGGCAGAATGCTCATTTTTACAGTATTTATTCTGACAGGAAAGGCCTATATCTTAAAGCATTTAGTTCTCTTTTCACAGAATTGAGCAGTGGAATATAATTCTCTTTATGCAAACCTTCTATATAACCCAAATATCTGAGTTCCTTTTCCTGCCACTTAAAATAAATATAGGTTGTTTACATTGGGTCAGACCTAATTCTGAAAAATGTTATTGCATTGCTATGCAACATCTGTGTTGTTGATATGTACTTCCCTGTATATGAAATGGGCCTTCCCGCTTCAATGTTCATTTACATCAGGGATATGCAATTAGCGGACCTCCAGCTGTTGCAAAACTACAAGTCTCATCATGCCTCTGCCTCTGGGTTTCATGCTTGTGGCTATCAGAGTCTTGCTATGCCTCATGAGATTTGTAGTTCTGCAACATCTGGAGGTCCGCTAATTGCATATCCCTGATCTACATGTATACACTACGGTTGTAACATGAATAATTGTATCAATAAAAACAATTGGAAGTAAAATAAATATAGGTCATATTGCCAATTGCTCTTTAATTGGTGCTGAACTATTCAAGATCTCAGATCGTGCCATATTAACTTTAAAATTAGATATTTCCCCATACTGTTTCAACTCCTCTACAACATTTGGGAGGGTTACTCTTGGATCGAAAACATAAAATAATAAATCATCTGCACAAGTTGCGACATTAAATTCTTTTCCCCCTAGTGTGATTTCTTTTTTTTTACATTAGCCCTGTCCCCATTTCTTTGTAGGGCACTTGTCCGACCCTTACCCCCATTTTCCTTCCTTTTGCAGACCTCTAGGACTTTCCAGGACTTTTTTACAGCCATTTTCAGAACTTTTAGTAAAATTACCAGAACCCCAAACCCGGACTTTTTTTTGAAAAGTCCAAGTCTGGGTCCTGGACACCCAAAAGTTCGGTACGGACCCGAACTTTACAGTTTGGGTTCGCTCAACTCTACTCATAATATATTATCGAGTAGCCATCTGGCATGGACACTTCCCTGCTGCCAAGCTCCTTATTACTATAAGTTATGTTCTCTTCTGTTATTGGCTTTTCCAACATGTTCAGACCTTCTTCGGGTAACTTCTAGAGCAGGGATATGCAGCTGTTGCAAAACTACAAGTCCCATCATGCCTTCACCTCTGGGTTTCATGCTTGTGGCTATCGGAGTCTTACTATGCCTCATGGGATTTGTAGTTCTGCAACATCTGGAGGTCCGCTAATTGCATATCCCTGTTCTAGAGTTTAGCTGCCTGTACACACCTTAGCACTGCCTCCCTTCTCTTTTTCCCCTTTAAGTCACTTCCCTCCCAAGTTACCCTGTATAATTTACTATAATAATTGCAAATTGCCATTGCTATTTTAGGTGCAGCATATACCAGCTCAGTCTTTTTGTTTTTTACTCTAGCTATATATGTGGCAACTTTTTTTTACCCCGCAGCATCCTTGCTAATACATCAATGCAAATAATGAGATGACTGTCTTCACAGGGTGGTACTATGGACAGTGGAAGTATACAAAATGTCACATCCTAATAAGTTAATTAAGCACTATATAGAGAGAAGGGAATGAAGGGACTTTATAGGCATTTAAAACAAGATAGTAAATTTTATTTGTTACAACAAATGACAAAAGAAAAAAAAAACATTTCTAAAAATGTATATATATCAAGAACTAGTCAAAAACTGACATTCAGTCAACACATGATCTAAAGTCCTGATCTGGACTCTAGATAAGAATCTGGGTAAACAACGGAATATCCCCAGGCTTGATGATATATTCACAAACGCAGAAAAAACTATGTATATAATATCTCTAACAACAGAAGCCAACACTGGGTAATTCAGTTCTGTAACATAGAAGCTGGGATTTTGCTTAATTAGTTTTGTGCCAGGGAAAGTGCTTCTTCTGCAGAGGGTAAAAACAGTAAACTGCTTTATTTCTCAGTAGTAAGCAGGGCACAACAGCTGACGCACAAGCACTGGTGAGACATGCAGATCAAAGGAAGCAGGTATTGGGGCGCATACTCAACAGAATAACTGTCGCAATTTAACATTTTGGTGAGGAGGGATGTCAAATCATTTCCTCCTAGCTGTATTCTCAGAAAAAGATGTTTCCTTTTCCATGGGGACCCTCATTCTAAATAAGGTAGATAAATTCAAAATAATATATTGTAAATAGACTCCAAGATATCAATCAGGAATTCGGTATGGCACTGGTTAGTCAAATGCGGGGTACCAATAAAGTGCTAGGGCTTAAAAGCACAGAGTAGTATAATCATAGTAGCTATAATCATAAAGGGTATGATGCAGTGTGTACCTACCCAAACCATCGCAAATGAATTATCTCATGGGTCATTAAATCGATTGAATTGTCCACTTGGTCATTTTTACCTACAGGCAAACCTATAATAAGGCTTATCGTTAGGTAAAATGAATATCTCCTAAACATGCACGGTTTAGGAAATATTCACCTTGCATGCAGCCACTGACGCCAGTGGCGCATGCTCTGTGAAGGTCTGGCGGATGGTGTTGGACCTTACCAGAACGAAGGACTCCCGCGTGCATGCATTGGAGCTGCAAACCCAGAAGAAACCCAGGAGGAACATGTCAGCTCCCTCAGCAGTGACCAGGTGAACTGCAAGAGCTTTGTGATAAGGTAAGTATTTCACAATGTGCTAGTATGCAATGCATACTAGCACATTATACGATTGCCTTGCAGAGGTTTTTTTTTCTTCAGTAGTTTACTACGCTTTAAGAGAGAAGAACATATCTATTTCTGACCCTATTTTCTCCATCACGTTAGGGTCTTGGAACAGGGAGTCAATCAGTCTCCACGAAAATAAAAACAAATTACCTATTCAAAATATATGATGCCAAAATATTGTGTCACAGACAGTCTGTGATTTTTCTTTCTATAACATCACATACAGTTTATAGACCTCTTCCAATCAAAAAAGTAAACCTGTGGTTTTTAGACATTGCCATCTTCCAGTTGTATGTTGTTTTTAAAAAAATAGCTTTGTTCAATATTCCCTATGTGAATGCCCAGCTCCCAATGCCCTTCAACAACAGTTTGCTATTAGCTTTGAAAATTTCCATTGTACCTAATAATCTGCAGAAATCCCCCCTCTACAGTCTTCTACAACACAGATCAAATATTTTTTCTCATTAGCAGAAAGGCAGAAAGCAGGGGGAGGGGATCTGATGGCACACACACTGTACAGCTACAGCACAGAGCTGAGCGTATTCTGGGAGCTGATTGGAAGAAACTGACCCCCCTTCACAGGCTGCTGTATGCTGGGGAGGCATCTCCTGGGAGGCTGTAGTGTCAGCTTAATGTATTACAAGTAGAGTTGAGCGAACCCGAACTGCAAAGTTCGGGTCCGTACCAAACTTTGGGGTGTCCATGACCCGGACCCGGACATTTGAAAAAAAGTTTGGGTTCTGGATTTGGGTATTTAATCACGCATGTTGAATAGCTGCAGGGCAGCCAATCAACAAGCGTTTCACCGGTTTGCCCTTAGAAGCCATCACAGCCATGCACACTAATGGCATGCCTGTGATTGGCCAGTGCATCATGTGACCCAGCCTCTTTATAAGCTAAAGTCACTTAGTGGTGCATGTCACATGCTCTCTGGCTAGTGTAGGGAGAGGATGCTGCGGCGCTGTGAGGGACGGATTGCAGATATAAATAACATCTCATCGATCTGATTATGGACTAGGTAGAGATTACTACTACTACTGCTTTGAGGGACAGATTGCAGATCTCATCCTGCATTACAGAACGATCTGATTGTGGACTAGGTAGAGATTACTACTACTACTGCTTTTTAGGACAGATTGCAGATCTAATAACATCTCATCCTGAATTACAGAATGATCTGACTAGACTAGGTAGAGTCTACTGCTTAGAGGGACATATTATTGTTCTAAAATCATCTCCTAGTTCTATAGGGTCAGGTTCCTGCTGTTGCTGTAAGGGACAGATTATTGTTCTAAGAATGTCGTTGTCGTCCTTGGACTGGG
>BLSH010118136.1:129891-145647 GCA_018402905.1 Glandirana rugosa
CTCGACGGAAACCACACGATCCAGGGACCCACGCCACCCATCATCGTCCGGATGACAGATCCCCTACGAGCGAGGCGAAAACGTTGGACGAACGAGAAAACGACACGACCACGGAGACACGTTGGTGGTGGAGAAGGAGGTTTGACGTGTACAGTGAGCGTACTGGGAATAAGGTACACCCCAGATCCTGGAGTAATAGGAGGAGGTGTAGTAGAAGGTGGGTGGGAAGTGGTGACGGGACGTGTGACTCCTTTCGACGTCGTCAACCGTGGACACAAAGCAGTAGTAGTCTCTGTACGACGCGACCACAAAGGTACAGGAGTAGGACGTTGTCTTCACCAACCCGTAGCCACGTGAGTTACAGAAGGTGAAGACCCCGTCCCGATACACCTACCGGGTTCCTTTCGTGTGGTCCTCTCAGTAGTTTTTCGTATTGTGCCAACTGCTGCAGCTTTCCTCAGTGTGCAGGGCAGTGGTGAAGGGTGGGTGGAAGATGATGTGGAGGAGGATAATGAGGTCCTAGACCCCACATGGAATAAGGGTCATGCGAGTGACATGTGCAGTTTGGAGGAAGAGGTGGTGGTTGCACAGAGGCACCAGCACAGCAAAAGAGCAAGCAGGTTGCAAAAGCGGAGCGAGCATCCCCTAGACAGTAGGCCTGCTACTACCCACCGCACCCAGGGACCTAGCACACCAAAGGCAGCTCACAGGCGTTCCCCCATGTGGCAGTTCTTCAGACAATGTGCTGACGACAAGACACAAGTGATTTGCACGCTGTGCAATGATAGCCTGAGGCGAGGCCTAAATGTTCTAAACCGGAGCACAACCTGCATGATCAGGCATCTAAATTCTAGGCACAAGCTGTATTGGAATAATTACCTCATAATCCAAGAAAGGTCTTGGCCTCCTGCTGCTTCCTCTTCTGCTACTACCTCGGCCTCTTCCTCCACCTCTACAGTGCCAGCGTCACCTGCCACCCAAGCAAACAGAGCATGTGACAGCAACGCCACCATGCATTTCCACACAGTCCCATGGAAGCTTACAGCTCTGCATCTCCCAAACACTGGAGAGAAAGAGGAAGTACCCCACTACCCACCTGCGATCCCTGGCCCTGAATGCCAGCATTTCCAAATTCCTGGCCTTTGAAATGCTGTCATTCCGTCTGGTGGACACGGACAGTTTTAAAAACCTGATGGCGGTGGCTGTCCCACAGTATGTGGTTCCTAGCCACCACTACTTTTCCAGGC
This sequence comes from Glandirana rugosa, assembly GCA_018402905.1. Lineage (NCBI taxonomy): Eukaryota > Metazoa > Chordata > Amphibia > Anura > Ranidae > Glandirana > Glandirana rugosa. Next base: position 131,139 of record BLSH010118136.1, read on the forward strand.
AAGCCATCCCTTCCCTGCACAAACAAGTTGGGGACAAGATCAAGTGTGCACTGCGCAACGCCATCTGTGGCAAGGTCCACATAACAACTGATACATGAACCAGTAAGCACGGGCAGGGATGCTATATCTCGCTAACTGCACACTGGGCAAATGTAGTGGCGGGTGGGCCTGAGGTGGCTAGCCATTTGGCGCATGTCCTTCTGCCACCGAGGATTGCAGGGCATTTCTCTTTGCCTCCTGTTGCCTCCTCCTCCTACTGCGCTTCCTCCTCCTCTACCACCTCCTCATCCACTCAGCAACTTAAGCACATCCAGGGGGAAATGACAGCAGGCTGTTTTAAAACTGATATGTTTGGGGGATAAACCCCACACTGCGCAGGAGCTGTGGACGGGCATTGAACAACAGACCGATGAGTGGTTGTTGCCACTGAGCCTCAAGCCCAGCCTGGTGGTGTGCGACAATGGGCGAAATCTCGTAGCGGCTCTGGGCCTAGCCGGTTTGATGCACATTCCTTGCCTGGCGCATGTGCTGAATTTGGTGGTACAGAAATTTCTAAAAAGCTACCCGGATATGTCAGAGCTGCTGCAGAAAGTGCGGGCCATCTGTGCGCACTTTCAGCGTTCTCACCCTGCTGCTGCTCGCTTGTCTGCGCTGCAGCGGAACTTCAGCCTTCCCGCTCACCGCCTCATATGCGACGTGCCCACAAGGTGGAACTCCACCTTGCACAAGCTGGAGAGACTGTGCGAGCAGCAGCAGGCAATAGTTCAGAGTTTCAGCTGCAGCACGCATGGGTCAGTTGCTCTGCGGAACAGCAACACTTCACCACCAATGAGTGGGCCTCCATGCGAGACCTGTGTAGCGTATTGCTGTGTTTTGAGTACTCCACCAACATGGCCAGTGCCGATGACGCTGTTCTCAGCGTTACTATCCCACTTCTATGTCTCCTTGAAAAAACACTTCGGGCCATGATGGAAGAGGATGTGGCACAGGTGGATGAGGAGGAGGAGGAGGAGGAAGAGGGGTAATTTCCACGGTTATCAGGCCAGTCATTCACAAGTGGCTCGGAGGGTGGGTTCCTGCACCAGCATAGGCCAGGTAAAAAATATTCAAGCCAGGGCACAATTCTGGAGGATGAGGAGGACGAGGAAGATCATGAGGAGAAACCGCAGCAGGGTGGCACCCAACGCAGCTCGTGGGCAGCACTGGAGCATGGCTGGGGGGATACAGAGGACCCAGATGATACACCTCCCACAGAGGACAGCTTGTGTTTGCCTCTGGACAGCCTGGCACACATGGCCGACTACATGCTGCAGTGCCTGCGCAACGACAGCCGAGTTGCCCACATTGTAACTTGTTATGATTACTGGGTGGCCACCCTGCTGGATCTCCATTACAAGGACAACGTGCCGTCCTTAATTCCCTCACTGGAGCGTGAGAGGTAGATGCGCGACTACAAGCGCACACTGGTAGACGCACTGCTGAGGGCATTCCCAAATGACACTGGGGGCTCAGTGAAAGCACAAGGCGAAGGTAGAGGAGGAGGAGGAAGAGGCCGCCAACGCAGCTGTGGCACCACCAGCACCTCAGAAGGTAGGGTTAGCATGGCTGAAATGTGGTAAAGCTTTGTCAGCAGCCCACCACAACAAACAGCACCACCAGCTGATAGGCAAGGTCTTAGTAGGAGGCAGCATTTCAGCAACATGGTGGAACAGTATGTGTGCACATGCCTACACGTACTGACTGATAGGTCTGCCCCATTCAACTTCTGGGTCTCCAAATTGGGGATGTTATCACAGACAAGCGCAGCCGCCTGTCCACAGCCAACGTGGACAAGCTAACGTTTATATACACAGGGCTCAATTCATTTCACCCGGTTTTTCACATATCATTTTTTCATTCATTTAGTCATTTCTCTTTTCAGTCCTGCCAGCTGTCCTTCCGCCCACCACGGGGGCCACGGAGGAGGGACAGAACAAAAAAAAAGAAAAAAAACAAAAAACAAAACTAGGGCATGATTAATTTCACCCGGTTTCTCACGTACCATTTTCATACATGTTATCATTTCTCTTTTCCGTCCCATCGGCTGTCCCTCCGCCCACCACGGGGCCATGGAGGGGGGACAGTACTAATTTAAAAAAAAAGAAGAAACAGCAAGTCACACACTTGGTTGTTTTTCTCTGTCATTTCATTTCTTCATGGGGGGGGCATTTCGGTACTACATTTCTTGGCTGCCCCTTCACTCACTCATTTGAACCATGGAAGGGGGCGTCAGCTTAAGTTTTTCATTTCTTCCCCAGTATCGGCAGCAGCATGTTCAGGGATATCGGTCCTTTTCTGTGGCAGACAGGATTAGGGTCTTCTGGTCAGGACGCAAAGGTGGTTCCGGTTCTGTGTCATAGCAGGTCAGTATGCATGTTAGGTTTCCCTCCAGGCTTTAGGGAGGTAGGTCTCGGTGGTAGGGGGAGGGCCGTAAGGGAGTTCATTTCTTGGCTGTCCCTTCGCCCAGCTGGGCCACGGAGAAGGGCAGCAGGAGGTAATTTCCATTTGTGTCTCGGGGTGGGGGTTCATTTCTTTCACCCTTCGCCCTGTCCGGGCCACGGAGAAGGGCGGCACTCGATTTCTGTCACTGTATCATTTCTGCAGCAGGTCTGGTTGTAGCTTGTTATTTTCTTCCTCAGTGTGGCCTTCTGCCAGGTGTGGGAAGTCATTTAGGTACATCAGCGGATTCCGGCAGTTGGTAAGTTGGTGATAGGGGTTGGGGATATTTCCCTCTTTTCTGTCAGGTCGTCCGATCAGCATGTCATTCCAATTCTCCATCAGGGTCAAGAGACATTGTGCGTGGCCTTTAAGATCGGTAGCGAGCAGGTCAGTACGATCCTTCATTTCATGCCTTGACAAGTGGGGGCAGGTCAGGGGGTCTGTCACTTGGCATTTTCATTGGTCACTTCACAGGGTGCGCTCCGAGCCAAGCTCGCGCAGGCTCGGGGTCAGGGGAGCTCTTCTCCCTCCTCACAGGCAGGGCATTCGCACCTTCTAGCACAGGTTCGCTGTGTCCTCATTCACAGGTGGGCTCATGCCATGCTCCTGCCTCACCAGGGCCTCGTAACTTCACACCCTTCACGCCCCAGGGGGTAGGGCAGAGGCTTGCACGCCATATCAGTCATTTCTGTCACTAAGTTTCTGTTTATCACGTTCTGTTTGCTTACTCAGATCATGTCTCTGGCGGAAGATATCGGGGCATTCCCTTCTGCGCCTCCATCACCGGCTAGAAGCTCGGTCCATGCGGGTTCACCATCTCTCAGGACGTGGACTGTTCCAAAACTGATGGCCGAACTCCAACGCAGGGGCATTTCTTATCCTGCCTCGGCTCGTAAAGCAGAGCTCTTCAGATTGTTGTTCCCTTCGGCCTCAGGTTCCGATGCGGAACAGGTTACTCTACGTTTAGTAGCCTCGTCCCTTTCCCAGATACACTCTAGGCTGGACTCACTGGTGTTTTCGTGGCAGGAGCTCAGGTCCAGACTCGAGGCGTTGGAGAACCGGACCATCCCTGCTCCTCTGGTGCGGGGGCAGCCAAGCCTCCCCTCCCAGAGAGGGCATCCCGACACCTCCCAACACTGGGTCAGGGGCAACAGGTAATGGTCCGGGTGCTCCCTCGGTCACACCTGCTTATTTAATACCAGCTAACTTAAGGAAGGACATTTTGGAAGGGAAGATATCAACCTGGCTTCCCTCTTAATCGCGGCCCATGACGTAGCAGACAATAGGTCCTATGCCTGTGGGGACGTGTCTGTAGTGGTTAAAACCAGGGACCATAGACTGAACCACAAATTGACCATTCCTGAGTTCATGCTTGCTTTTAGTACATTCAGGGATGTCATTTGCTCGGCCCAACCTAACAGGAGGGAAGAACTCGATCTTTACCTTTATGCGGTAGTGGAATTAGGGCACAAGCATGGCGGATCAGCATTTTACGATTACCACCGATCTTTTTCTGCCAAAGCTGCGGCCATCTTCTTGCGGCATCAAATCACCATTTCCTGGGGCTCGGTTGACACGGAGTTATTCTGCAGACATTTTGCAGGGCTCAGAGCTCCCATTTGCGGTAACTGCCAATCTTCCACCCACACCACTTACTGGTGCCCTAACGTCGAGCCAACGGTCACTCCTGGCTTTGGCAGGCCAGGTCCGAGCAGTTCCTCTGTGTCAGGCAGCAGCGACCCTCGGGACACCTGGGCCGCCCCATTCGTTTTTGGGGAAAATCGCAAATTTGCAAAAATTTCAATCAGGGATCTTGTAACTACAACCAGTTTAGGTTGCTGCACGTTTGCTTGGATTGCTTCAGGGCCCACCCCAAGACCGCCTGTCTCCTGAAGCAGTCCAAAGCATCATGACTAGTTCAGGTAAATGTGCAGGGTTTTCACACGGGGCTCGTAGCCATTCCCCAGGGTATCTTTGAGTGCCGCAATTTACTGTTGGCTGTTACACATTCAGAAGCCGTGGACATCCTGCTCCAACTGAACTGGCCAAAGGTTTTGTCATTGGCCCATTTTCAGCCCCCCTTTTGATTCATGTCGTGCCAGCCCCATTGGAGTCGTTCAAGATAAATTTTCCAACAAACTTAGATTGATCTATGACTTGTCTGCGCCTCATTCCTCCAAGGTACCCAGCATAAATTCACTCATTCCATCCGAGGAATTTTCCCTTAAGTATGCTTCCGTGGATCAGGCCATCCAAAGCATCATTAGGTTTGGGATGGGGACTTGGCTTTCCCATCGCAGATGCTTTCATATTGTTACTTCACAACCAAACTCCTATTCGGTTCTAAAAGCAGCCCCTGGTTGTTTGACACTTTTGCACAAGCACTGGGCTGGATCCTCTTGCACAAGGAGGATTGGCAGGAGGTCATACATTACCTAGACGATTTTTTGCTAATTGAACGTGGTAGTCTAGTCCCAGCAGACCTACAGAAGTTGATTGCCCTATACTCTGCCTTCAATGTTCCTCTTTACGACAAGAAGATGGAGGGGCCTGCCAAGGATTTAGTTTTTTTAGGGGTCAAGTTAGATACCCAGCTTATGCAGGCCAGTTTACCATCCAAGAAACTGGAGAGGATCAGGAGTAGAATTCACTCCTTCACCATTTCCCAAGTCTGTTCCAGGGTGGAGCTCCAGTCTCTACTGGGCATGTTGAACTTCGCCATGAGAATCATTCCTTGGGGCAGGTCGTTCATGTCCAGGTTGCTGGTGCTTCTGCCCCTGGCCACAGATTCCATGTCCAGCATCAGACTGGATGCCACCGCACTAGCCGATCTCGCCATGTGGGATGAATTCTTGCAGCACTGGAATGGTATAGCCATGTTCATTCCAGCAGCTTCAGAGGTTTCTCCTAGGGTAATATCCAATGCAGCAGCCACCAAAGGTTACACTGCCATCTTCAACACCCATTGGCTCGCCGGCCCTTGGCCGGAGGAGGTCGAGTCAATTCCAGGCTTTCTTAGCTCTTCCTCTCTTTTCAAGATTTACCCCATAGTAGCCGCTGTGCAAGTTTGGGGTCACATGTGGTTCGGGCACACTGTTGTGTTTCACTCTGACAATCAGGCCTTGGTGGAGATCATTAGCAAAGGAAGGTCCAGCTCCTTGGCAGTCATGTCCTTCCTTCACAGGTTAGTTTGGCTTTCGCTGCAACTGAAATTTCATATTCACTGCACATTTATTCAAGGCGTGGAGAACGTTGCAGTGGATACCTTATCATGCTTTAATTTTGCTTTATTCTTTCAGCAGGTTCAGGGGCAGACGCCCTGCCCACCCCATGCCCGGATTACTGCCAATTCAGGATGGATTAAGCGCATTACGGTCTGGTGCTAGGGGTCTGTTTGAAGCTTCTCTCTCAGCTAACACCAGGAGGGCTTATCACACTGCCTGGGAAGTCTTTCAATCTTTCCTGACCCTATATCCTAAGGTGGACTGGTACAACATAGAGTACCTTCTGACCTTCGTTACCTTTTGCCACTCACAGCTGCACCTGTCACATGCCACTATCAAGACCTATCTGATCGGGGTTCAACACTTTGCGGCATTGTTATTTCCAGACAAACACTCGCTGTTCTCGGCTCATCCTATCAGGGCTATTTTAAAAGGGATACCAGCAGGCTCCCAACCAGCAGGCTCCCCATCACAGGCCCCCTGTTCCAGCAATTGTCGACAATGCTCAATAATTTTACATTCGGGTCCAAGTTCAGTCTGGTGCTCAAGGCAGCCATCTACCTAGCGTTTTATGGTTTCCTGAGACCCAGCGAATTTTCCATGGCAGGCAGGCTGTCCCGTCCGTTATCTTTCAAACAGCTTAGCAAGCATCAGGACCATTTCCAGCTCAGGTTGGGGGCATGCAAGACACAGCAGGTCGGAGTCGGTACCACGGTCAGGTACTTTCAGACAGGCAATGCTTGGTGTCCTTTCAAAGTTTTGGAGGGTTTACAGGCCCTTCTCCAAGGAACTGCCAGGGAGGGCCCGTTACTGCCTTTCCAGGGTTCTCATCTTACGTCAGCTCAATTCATCAAGCACGTACGCATACTGCTTGGCAGGTGTGGTGTCAATCCTGGTCAGTACACGGGCCATTCGATTAGGATTGGGGCCGCATCTGCTGCTTCACGGCAAGGCATACCAGTTCACATTATCAGGAAGTTGGGTAGGTGGAAATCCGCCTGCTACATGAGGTACATCCCTTAACCCTACGTTGAAATGTCCAGGGCATTTGCTTGTTTGGTAGAATGATTCTTGTATTTTCAATAAACTTCTTTGCTTGCATCCTAGCAGTGTCTTTTTGCCCTTTTGCACTTTAGGCATACTGAACACGTGACCAGGGCACACCGCAGGTCACCGTTCTCATAGGGTTCTTTTCAGACGGCAAGTTTCATTGACTCCGAGTACAAATAAGAAGGCTGACCGAAGGTCGGCCTGAATTTGTAGGAGAAGTCTGGCTATACATAAGCCAGCCTCCCCCTATCTGCTGCTCGGCGTTATTTCCGGTGTTCCCACCCTCCCGGCCCCTTCTTATCAATGTTTCCCTTTTTCTTTCTCTTGGGTATGCCCACTTTAGGCATACTGAACACGTGACCAGGGCACACCGCAGGTCACCGTTCTCATAGGGTTCTTTTCAGATGGCAAGTTTCATTGACTATATTTTTAAACATTACATATTTATGTTGGCCTTCCTCAGTTTTATTTTCCAAGGTATTAGAAAACTAGTATGATCAAGTGAAGGACTTGCCTGAAGTTGTGCAGTTTGTTATTGATTTAAGAACATCTTAAAGAAAAATTAACTGAAGGTACTTGTGCTGTTGTTATAAAAGCTTATTTACACTGTTAAGTTTGTAGTCTCCAGAAATAGTAACTCAGTAGCAATTCCTTTTTATTTTATGTTGGTTCAACTACCATGCATCTCAAGTACACTGCAGATTCTACTTACTTGGGTTATTTGCAAGATATGTCCAAATTACAAATAAAGAAAAAGCATCTGGGTAGTTCATCATAGGTCTACAAACCCTGCAATACAATTATCTAAATTACCAGTGAACATTGTAAGTGCTCCTTGTGGCTAATCATTCAGCCCTCATTGAATTGCTTTACTGCTAGTATTCTTTGCAGTAATTCCAACCTAGCCTTCAGAAAATGAACTGTATATCAAGAAAGTATAACCATTTCCCCCAGATTTGGTTAACTTTCATTTATCTGGTGCATCACTTTTGCCTTTTAAGAGATTTTTCTTAATATTCCTGCTAAGATGTAATAAAATAAAAATCATTATGTAGTTATTGATTTTTTTCAGAACATGCCTCTGTGGTATATATATTTACAATATAAAGTGATGGTTGTCATATATAGTAGCAATGCCATAATATGATTTCTTTACTAAAGGCAAATGGCGTGTTCCCTCTGTATGAGAAGTTGCATCGAGCTTAGTACAATTGATGTTCTGATTTTTTTTTCTTGCACATGATTGGATGATGAAAGCCAGCAGAACTTAAGCTCATTCACTAAGCTCTGGGAGAAATTACCTTGCAAATGGATAGCATTTTTTCTTTTAGTAAATCAACCCCAAAGGCTTCATCCTGTCTGCTTCTGCATTTTGATCTGACAAGTTTTAATTTGCTGGTCATACAGTATTTCTGCAAGTATATAAATGTTCATTTGTAGAAAGAGTTTTTCATAAAATTAAGAAAATGCGTACTCCCCAAAATAATTCAACTAACATAAGCCACATAGCTCCACATAAAAACACAGGGCCCCTTATATTAGTGAACCCATTCCACATACCCTTCAGCACCAGGTGAATGATTTAAGAGGAGAGCACATGACAAGGGTCGTTGGGTTCTTTATCAATACGTCCCCCCCTTCCAAAGAAAGTTATGCAGGTTATGTAGGAATTTAGGATGCACAGATGAGTTACAACTCCTTTACACGGAGTTAAAAAAGACACAAAACTTATTTTAAAAGCTTATCATTTTAAGTAAAACTTGTACCCAATGTACCAGTTTATGTAAAAATTATTTAAGGTAATACAAAATGAACTTAATCCATTCTGTATTAGAATTAGAAACTGCAAGTAGAAACAAAATTGTCATCTACAATCATTAATTAAAGGGATAACCACGAGCTAATATTTAAGCATGACGCAAAATTGCTCTTGAAAAGACTTCAAAAAGAAGGTGAGAGCTCTTTGTTAGAGTTGAGCGGACACCTGGATGTTCGGGTTCAGCGAGTTCGGGCGAACTTCACGAAAAAGTTCAGGTTCGGTACCGAACTTGACCCGAACTTGACCCCGGACCCCATTAAAGTCAATGGGGACCCAAACTTTTCGGCACAAAAATGTCTGTAAAAAAGTCCTGGCAAATGCTAGAGGGCTGTAAAAGGAAAGAAAATGGGGGTAAGAGTAGGACAAGTGCCCTACAAAAAAATGGGGATAGGGAAAATAACTTAAAATCAAATAAAAAATAAAAATGGGAAAGGGGGGTGGATGCGGAGTAGGAGCCTAGAGCTTGACTAGGCCGTGACTGTGGCAGTATAGGTGATGATTTTAGAACAATAATCTGTCCCTTACAGCAACAGCAGGAACCTGACCCTATAGGAGTAGGCGATGATTTTAGAACAATAATCTGTCCTTTACAGCAACAGCAGGAACCTGACCCTATAGGAGTAGGCGATGATTTTAGAAAAATAATCTGTCCCTTACAGCAACAGCAGGACCCTGACCCTATAGGAGTAGGTGATGATTTTAGAACAATAATCTGTCCCTTACAGCAACAGCAGGAACCTGACCCTATAGGAGTAGGCGATGATTTTAGAACAATAATCTGTCCCTTACCGCAACAGCAGGAACCTGACCCTATAGAACTAGGAGATGATTTTAGAACAATAATCTGTCCCTCAAAGCAGTAGACTCTACCTAGTCCAGAATCAGATCATTCTGTAATGCAGGATGAGATCTGCAATCTGTCCCTCAAAGCAGTAGTAGTAGTAATCTCTACCTAGTCCAGAATCAGATTGTTCTGTAATGCAGGATGAGATCTGCAATCTGTCCCTCAAAGCAGTAGTAGTAATTTCTACCTAGTCCAGAATCAGATCGTTCTGTAATGCAGGATGATATGTTATTATATCTGCAATCTGTCCCTCACAGCGCTGGCAGCATCCTCTCCCTACACTAGCCAGAGAGCATGTGACATGCTTTTTCTCACCAACCCCTTGGTCTCCCTGCCTAATTTACTTAAAACTTTGGCTCAATTTGCCGAGGTCTCTGGGTTGGTGGTTAACATTGCCAAGTCAGTGGCCCTTCCTGTGGGGTTTGCCTCTCCTGAGCTGGAAGATATTAGGGGCTCATTCCCTTTCATTTGGTCCAAATCCTCCCTCTCCTACTTAGGGATCACTATTACAAATGAGTACAAATCTCTTTTTTCAGCTAACTATCCCCCTCTGATAGTAAAGATAAAAAAGCTTCTGAATACCTGGTCCTCATACCACATTTCTTTCTTAGGGAGAGCAACTGCAGTTAAAATGACACTGCTCCCGAAACTCCTTTATCTTTTTCGAGCCCTCCCAATGCCTCTCTCTAAAACATACATACTACAAATTTAAGCACTATTCAACAAATTTGGCAACAGAAGCCCCCAAGATTCGGTAGGTCAGTTCTTTACAGTTCCAGCAGGGCCGGGGGCCTGGGGGTCCCCCAGGTCTGGCATTACTATTTAGCCAGCAGATTCTCTCAGTTGGCTCAGTGGAACATTACGGACTCGAGGGTTCCCTGGGTCAGATTTGAGAGAGTCTCAATCGTTCCCTTATTTCTCCCAGGTCTGATGTGGTCCTCTGACACCCCCTCCACAGAACTTTTGGGTAATAACCTGATTGTACAACAATCCTTAAAGCTTTGGAAGAAATATAGTCATAAGTTTAATCTGATCTCTAAAACCCCGCTGGGGGCATCATTCCTGGGAGACCGTAGGTTTCCAACCGCCTTCCACAATCCTGAGGAATTTGCAAGGTGGGTATCTAAAAACTTGACAGCCCTGAAACACTTTCAATGCAGGACCGGCTTTTCCACCTTTTCCCAGCTACAGGCTCAATATGACCTTCCAGATACGGAATTATATCACTACCTACAAATAAGACACTTCTTCTTAACGCACTATGGGTTACCCCCCTCAGACACTCACACGGGGTTTGAATGGTTATGCCACAATAACCCCAGAGGAAAAGGGTTAATTTCGAGCCTATATAAAATGCTCACCACTCAGGAGGTTGATACTAAATTGAAATATATTTTGAGCTGGGAGGAGGAATTGGATGAGGTCTGGGACCTCTCGGAGTGGGACAGGCGCTGGCAGAACATGCGTAAATGCACATATTCTTTGACGGTTAGAGAAACGGCCATTAAAGTGATGACCCGTTGGTATTATACCCCATGTAGGGTTAATAAGATTTTTCCACACTCTTCTCCATTATGTTTTTGAGGTTGTGCCTCACCAGGCACTTTCTCTCACATGTTCTGGCAGTGTCCCCTACTCCGCCCCACCTGGCGTAGGGTGGAGGAGATGATGGGGAAATTGATCGGCAGACAGTTAGATTTGACTTTGGTACAAGGTCTTTTGTTTGAATCTATTCCAGGGGTCCCTAAACAACTTCAGAAACTAATACATACTATTTGTGTTGCTGTGCAGTGGATGGTGGCTCTCAATTGGAAGAAGCCCACAGTTCTTTTCTCCCAGGTGGTAACACGTGTTGACCAAATTATGCTAACTGAAAAGATCTACCACACCCTACATGACTCTACTCAGACATATGATGCCAAATGGAATCTTTGGTTCCTTTATCGCTTGCAGGATTAGCTATAATATCTATAAATACAGTATAACAAGTCGCAGACAGGATATGTTTTATTCAATATCACTTTTATCTTCTATTATTGTCTCTTTCTCTTCTTCCTCATTTCTTTTACTTGGTTCTGATTTTATCTCTCTTTTCCCTTCTCCTTTTTGTTTAGTCTTACTCTTTTATTCTCCTTTCTCTATCAATACATTTAAAAGGAATCTTTGCAGTTTTTCTGTTGCATTGAGAGTTTTTTTCCTTTTGTTTAGATATAGGAGTGGTATTTTGTTCAGTTTAATGGATTTCTGAATAACACAGGTTATACCGATATCATCTGTATGCCCTCCTTTCTGATGCAACTTTTTTTCTGTGTATCTTATTATAATGCAAAGCTTGTATACTCTATTTACTTTCAATAACATATACTCTTTAAAGTAAAAAAAAAAAAAAGTGTAGTTCTGATGAACAATTTTTATTACATCTTGGAGGTTATTAGTAGGAGCACCTTTCCAGTTTTGGAACATTAGCATTCGGGCTGCAAGAAGGACATGGGATACGACTTGTATAAATGTATGTGGGAATTTATCTACGACTATGGGGAGAATCGCGAGTGCAGGGTCAAGGGATGTTATAACTCCTGTTAGTGTTGAGATCAGTTGGAACACTTGATTCCAAAAGCTTTTTAGGCTCGGGCAGTCCCAGAATGTGTGTATTAGATGTCCTATGTGGCCACAGTGTCTCCAACAGTAGTGAGAGGAATTTGGGAAGTATTTCACTAACATACTAGGGGTATATTGCCATTGGTTGGTGATTCTTAGCATCATTTCCCAATGACTAATGCAGTGGGTCATTTTTTGGGTTGTTCTAAGAGCATATAACCACTGGTCGTCTGTGAACATTTTGTCTAAGTCCACTTCCCATCTTCTGATTGTTGCAGTTTTATGGTGGGATGTTTTGTTTTATAAAAGGTTATAGAACAATGATATGCCCTTGGTTTGTGTTGTGAGTGATATAAAGTGGTGCCAAGCTTTGAGAGGTACCTGTATCATAGGGATAGGGTGCAGCTTTAGAAAGTGGGAAATGTGGAGGCATGTGAAGAGCATGTGGTTTGGCATGCCATACTCTTTTAGCAGGTGTGTTGCCCTTTTGGGCATGGAGCTACTTATTAAGTCTTGTATGGTGTTAAGACCATAAGATGAGAGTTTATTGACTGATAGCATTGGTATTTTGGCCTCGAGTATGTTTAGAGGGAGCTGATAATTTATCGTGGTTTTATCCATGTTGTGTTGGTTGAGAAGAAATCTCCATGCTTGTAGGGTTGCTAAAATAGAGAGGGAAAGGTTTTTTGTGTCCTATTTTTCCCAAATGTCACTTATGAGGAGTGCAATAAGATCTGTAGTTAGGGCTGATTCTCTCTCAATTTTGACCCATATTAGGGTATTAGTGGTCCCAAACCAGTGCTTGAGTTTCTCCAGTCTGACTGCCCATATGTAATCTGAAAAGTCTGTTAAGCCTGCTCCTCCTACTTGTTTGTGTGGGATTAAATTATTTCTTGAGCATCGTGCATTTTTCCCTTTCCATATGAACCTCCACATGAGATTCGCCAGGGATTGTATGTAGTGTGAGGGGATAGGGGCCAATAAAGTCCTGAAGACATATAATATTTGTGGTAGGATTAGCATTTTGAAGGCTGCGATTCTGTCTAACCATGAAATTTCTTTTTTGGATATTTCTTTTAGCTACATTTCCAGTTTGGCTATTAGAGGTTTAATGTTAGCATTAACTAGTAGTGATGTGGAGTTAGTTAGGGTAATTCCTAGGTATTGTATATCTGTATTACTCCATTGACATGGGAGAGTTTTTTGTAGGGTATTGATGGAGTGTTTTGGTGTTCCTAGGTTTAGGATTAAGGATTTGGTGAAATTCACCTGATAATTAGAGTTGAGCGAACCCGGGCTGTAAAGTTCGGTTCCGTACCGGACTTTAGGGTGTCTGTGCCCCGAACCCGCAAATTTGAGTTTGGGTTCGGTATTTGGGTATTTTTGGTGCCTTTCACTAGTTTGCCCTTAGAAGCCATCACAGCAATGCCTACTAATGGCATGGCTGTGATTGTCCAGTGCATCATGTGACCCAGCCTCTATATGAGGCTGGAGTCATATAGCGCCGCGTGTCAGATCGTCTCAGACAAGAGTAGGGAGAAATTCATGGCGGTGCTGTGAGGGAAAGATTAGCGTTCACAACCATCTCAGACTGCATTAGGGAGACCTTCATTGCTGTCCCGTGAGGGAGACATTAGCGTTCAGAAACATCTTATAGTGCATTAGGGAGACGTTCCTGTCTGTGCTGTGAGGGAGACATTAGCGTTCAGAACCATGTTATAGTGCATTAGAGAGACGTTCCTGTTGGTACTCTGAGGAAGAGATTATCATTCTAAAACCATCTACTACTGCATTAGGGACAGGTTCCTGTTGGTGCTCTGGGGGAGAGATTATCATTCTAAAACCATCTACTACCGCATTAGGGACAGGTTCCTCTTGGTGCTCTGAGGGAGAGAATATCAATCTAAAACCATCTACTACTGCATTAGGGAGAGGTTCCTGTTGGTGCTCTGAGGGAGAGACTATCATTCTAAAACCATCTACTACTGCATTAGGGACAGGTTCCTGTTGGTGCTCTAAAGGAGAGATTATCATGCAAAAACCAGCTACTACTGCATTAGGGACAGGTTCCTTTTGGTGCACTGAGGGAGAGATTATCATTCTAAAAACATCTACTACTGCATTAGGGACAGGGTCCTTTTGGTGCTCTGAGGGAGAGATTTTCATTCTAAAGCCATCTACTACTGCATTAGGGAGAGGTTCCTGTTGGTGCTCTGAGGGAGAGATTATCATTCTAAAACCATCTACTACTGCATTAGGGACAGGTTCCTGTTGGTGCTCTGAGGGAAAGATTATCATTCTAAAACCATCTACTACTGCATTAGGGAGAGGTTCCTGTTGGTGCTCTAAGGGAGAGATTATCATTCTAAAACCATCTACTACTGCATTAGGGACAGGTTCCTGTTGGTGCTCTGAGGGAGAGCTTATCGTTCTAAAACCATCTACTACTGCATTAGGGAGAGATACCTGTTGGCGCACTGAGGGAGAGATTATCAT
>BLSH010118171.1:9754-23938 GCA_018402905.1 Glandirana rugosa
GGCTGGCCTGTATGAAAAAGAGCTGACAATGAAAACCATGTGCTATCCTCACAGAGGCCTTCCAAGCCAACCATCCATGCACAACCTGCCAATTACAATGAATCACTATCAAATACAGCTCTATGAACTATACTCCATAGCGATTATGCTACTGTTCCATTAAAGGGTAAACTACAACACAAAGGAATATAGCTGTAGATTTCTGTCACATTGATCAGATGCCACAGAAAGCCTACAGATCATTATCCTTACATAAAAGGCAATACTGATTCCATAATGCAAGTAAACTGCCACCAAGCAGATCGATCTGTACAGAAGACAGGGGCCCCCTGATTGACGGTAATACACCCGCGCCACAGAACGTGCATTGCACCTCAAAGATCCGGACCGGCGTTTGCTCCAGCAATAACCGCTCAGGACGCCTGCTGGCCGGGATGATCGGGCGGGTAGCGTGTAATTATCAAATGATGGAAGGTTTCCATTGTATGTGGCCTTTCCTCAATATCGGTTAAAGCCATATTCGCTGTACACAGCGAATACCGGTAAACCGACACTGGGAGACACTGTGACAATACATAATAAACATCCTAAATTTCTACAACACCTTGTTTAAGGGGGCTTCCAGATTCCAATAAGTCCCTGCCCGCAGACCCCGACAACCACCGGCAAGGGTTGTCGGGAAGAGGCCCTTGTCCTCATCAACATGGGGACAAGGTGCTTTGGGGTGGGGGGCGCAGAGCCCCCCTTGCCCCGAAGCACCCATACTCCTCATGTTGAGGGCACGCTGCCTGGTATGGTCCGGGGGCGCTCGCTCGTCCCCACCCCCCTTCCTGCCCTGCCGGGCTGCGTGCTCGGATAAGGGTCTGGTATGGATTTGGGGGGGACCCCACGCCGGTTTTTTCAGCGTGGGGGTTCCCCTTAAAATCCGTACCAGACCAAAGGGCCTGGTATGCTCCTAGAGGGGGACTACATGCCAGTTTTTTTTTTAAAAATATGGTGTGGAGTTCTCCTTCATGATCCCCAGAGCATAAGTCGCATGCCAAAGTCGGATCAGTGAAGACACTGATCCGACTTTGATCCGACTTCAATGCCTTTCAATGGACTGAAGAAGGATAAAAGTCGGACAAAAGTAGTACAGGAACTTTTTTCAAAGTCGGTCCGACTTTGAAAAACACAAGTCGGGGCAGTTAAGACGGCTCTCATAGGGAATCATTGTTTTTGTGACGTAATGCGACTTGTGCTCTTCATGTCGGTCCAAGAATCGGACTAGTGTGAACCCAGCCTCAAAGTCGGACCAGTTAAGACGGCTCTCATAGGGAAACATTGATTTTGTGACGTAATGCGACTTGCTCACAATGTCGGTCCGTTTGTCGGACAAGTGTGAACCCAGCCTAACAGGCCAGGTTTGCAGGATAACCGAAACACATCACAGGTGATATCATTTGCTGCTCAGTGATTGCAGTAATCTAGTCTGCATCTCCCCAAGGTAATACTTAAAATCTGGCCTGTTAGTGGGTCCTGAGGACAGGAGTTGAGAACCACTGCATTACTGGATACTCCTCTGCTCCCTTCACCAACAGGTGCTGCAGCCTGTTATTATTTATCCATATACTGGAGACTGGTTATCTGCTAATGCTTGTTTCAATACTGTCTGACTGTTGGTTTCACGGTTACTCTACCTATTGAGGATTTTTCCTGTATACACCAATTATGATACTAGTACCTTGTCCATAGCGCAATTTATTGAGTGTGCTGTTGTCATAAGAACCATTCCAAGGAGCCTGCATTCATTCATTTGAAAAGCTATCCATGGACTGTTCAGTGTACCTATACTTTGTTTAGTGCTGTTCCATACACATTCATAGACTCGGTTATGACAGGGCTTGGTGTACTTAACCCCACTTGCTGGTTCGGTGCTTTCCACGCTGCCGTGTCTCTTCCTAGATTTAGGTGGATACACATACAGGGTTACTAAAGTGATATATTGCAATGTTGCAGTTTCATGACACTTGATTTAACTGCGTGTGCGTGTGTGTGAGCGCTGGCGCCTGATTGCATGTTTTAGTGATTACCATACAACGTTGTCTTTTTACTGGTGATGGTGGGTGGTTTCTTCTAATTATGACGCATTGATTATTATTTTTGTACTGAATAAAATTTGTAATTTTTCTTGATTTCTTTATTTGTAAATAGTTTATTAACCTTCCCCCGGTGGCTCATGATCATGGTCCTTTGGCGGTTCTTGATTTTCTGCCTTTTCCTTATATGATTGTCCACCACACCTGTGCTAGGATGATTGTCCACCACACCTGTGCTAGGATGATTGTCCACCACACCTGTACTAGGATGATTGTTATCAGTCACGCACACAGACATCCCAACATTGTTGCACACAGGCTTAGAAGCTTGATTGTCAGTGGGCATACTGTCAGCAAATGATACAAAAACTGTTTTATGCACCACACAGGGTTTCAACACGCTTTACCTTGTCAGTCACATCATCAGTTATATCTTCATCAAATGCCAGCTGATCCCCTCGCATTGGAGACTCCATTGCCAGTGTAGCACCCTCTACATTAGGTAGGTGCTAGGTCAAGGGTTTTTGTCAGGAAAGGCAAATTTAGACAGGCTTTGTTGTTGCCAGGCCTGTTTGTTTTGTTCTGGTCAGGGGAATGGTCCAGGGAGTGGCTGGTGACTGCAGGTGGTGAAACCCTTTGGTTGACCCCTCCTTTACTTTTCAGAATGTTCTGGAAAGGCGGAGTGGGGCAGAAGAGGTGGAACTGTTGGGCATTTGGGAAGCCATGACCAATCTCCACTCTGGATTGGAAGGGGGCAGGCCTTTTCAAATAGCCTGGGTCAGCCCAGTCAGGGAAGAGAGTTCGGGTGGAAGTTGAGAGATGGAGAAGGAGTACTGAAGGCTGTCGAGGGTCTTGACGGAGCCCCCAGTCTGGGGGGGTGACCTCGGCCCGGGGCTCGGGTGCATCCAGGAGGAGTGAGATCTTGGAGGAGAGGCACATGAGAGAGCAAGTGGAGGACAGAGGGAGAAGTGTACTGCCAGGAGGATCTCCAGGAGGAATCCACTGGGTGTCTGTGAGTGACACAGCCCAGGGAAGTGGAGATGCACAGATTGGGAGGAAGACAGTCTGGAAGAGGTGCAGGAAGAGATTGGGACTTTGGTGTCACCGGGCAATGTGCAGGCGTTTGCAGTCAGGAGGACTGGTGAGGCCTGGAAGAGGATGGGCTGGGAGCAGTAGTCCATTGTGGCTAGCTAACATCAACATTGGTCTTTCTACACTATAGCGGCCTGTGGTTCCTGCCTGCAACGGGTGGTTCAGAGGTCCTGCTAACAGAAAGTAGGCCTTAACATGTGCTAGCTAGGCCAGAGAAGCAAGAGTTATGCAGGAGAGAGGAACAAGGAGATGTTTGAGAAGAGTTGTGCTGGAGGAAGAAGGAGAAGTGTATATACAGTTGTGCTCATAAGTGTACATACCCTGGCAGAATTTGTTTTCTTGGGCATTTTTCAGAGAATACAAATAATAATACAAAAACTTTTCTTTCACTCATGGTTGGTGTTTAGCTGAAGCCATTTATTATCAATCAACTGTGTTTACTCTTTTTAAATCATAATGACAACAGAAATGACCCTGATCACAAGTTTACATACCCCAGTTCTTAATACCGGGCATTGCCCCTTTTAACGTCAATGACAGCTTGAAGTCTTTTGTGGTATTTGTGAATGAGGCTCTTTATCTTCTCAGATGGTAAAGCTGCCCATTCCTCTTGGCAAAAAGCCTCCAGTTCCTGGAAATTCTTGGGCTGTCTTGCATGAACTGCCCTTTGAGATCTCCCCAGAGTGGCTCAATGATATTGAGGTCAGGAGACTGAGATGGCCACTCCAGAACCTTCACTTTATTCTGCTGTAGCCAATGGCAGGTCGACTTGGCCTTGTGTTTTGGATCATTGTCATGTTGGAATGTCCAAGTGCGTCCCATGCGCAGCTTCCTGGCTGATGAATGCAAATGTTCCTCCAGTATTTTTTGATAACATGCATCAATTTTGACCAACTTTCCTGTGCCTTTATGGCTCACAGATCTCCAAAACATCAGCAATCCACCTCCGTGTTTCACAGTAGGAATGGAGTACCTTTCATCATAGACCTTGTTGACTCCTCTCCAAATGTTGCGTTTATGGTTGTGGTCAAAAAGATCAATTTTGGTCTCATCACTCCAAATTACTTTGTGCCAGGTGGTTTGAGGCTTGTCTCTGTGCTGCTTGGTGTATTGTAAGTGGGATACTTTGTGGCATTTGCATAGTATTGGCTTTCTTCTGGCGATTCAACCATGCAGCCCATCTTTCTTCAAGTGCCTCCTTATTGTGCATCTTGAAACAGCCACACCACATGTTTTCAGAGAGTCCTGTATTTCACCTGAAGTTATTTGTGTTTTTTTCTTTGCACCCTGAACAATTTCCCTGGCAGTTGTGGCTGAAACTTTAGTTCTTATACCTGACCATGGTTTGGTTTCAACAGAACCCCTCATTTTCCACTTCTTGATTAGAGTTTGAACACTGCTGATTGGCATTCTCAAATCCTTGGATATCTTTTCATATCCTGTTCCTGTTTTATACAGTTCAACTACCTTTTCTAACAGATCCTTTGACAATTCTTTTGCTTTCCCCATGACTCAGAATTCATGAACGTCAGTGTAGCACTGGATGAAGGATACAAGGGTCTGTCAGGAGTCCAGAAACTCATTGACCTTTTACACACACACACTGATTACAAGCAAACAGATCACAGGTGAGGATGGTTACCTTTAATAGCCATTCAAACCCCTTTGTGTCAACTTGTGTGCATGTTATCAGGCCAACATCACCAGGGTATGTCAACTTTTGATTAGGGTAATTTGGGTAGCTTCAGTTGACATTATGATTTAAAAAGAGTAAACTCAGTTGATTCATAATAAATGGCTTCAGCCAAACACTAACCATGAGTGAAAGAAATGTTTTTGTGTTCTCATTCATATTCTCTGAAAAATGGCCAAGAAATCATAAATAATAAAAGGGTATGTAAACTTATGAGCACGACTGTATGTTCGACTTGAACCGGGGGCCCATCCCTAGATGTGAAGTAGACAGAGGAGACACTGTTATGGGGGGGGGGGAGCAGAGGACACTACAGTGAGGGGGATTGTGATGAGAGATGGACAGAGGACACTTCTTTGGGGGATGATGAGGCAGGACCATTTGTGGGGGGGGGGGGCAGGGAACACTGCATTGTGGGGCACAGAACACCATGTCTACATCTTTTTATTGGGAGCTTGATCCTTTTTGTTTTTTTTAAGTAGACCTCCACCTGGTATCTTTGCTTTCCTCCATGTTGTCCAGGTAGATGTTAACCTCCAAAATGTTGCCTATCCGTGCTCTATATAGTTCTGACTGTTATACTCTTCACACTATGTTCTCCATTAAATACTCTTCAGGCCTGAACTCTATAGCTACATAATCCTGCTGTACACACTATACTATGTAATGTGTTCTCCATTAAATACTCCTGGGCCCTGAATTCTATAAACTATTCACTAATAAATTCTGCACCCACTGTGCTATGTTGTACAATATGTACACTATATTACCAAAAGTATTGAAACATCTGCCTCTACACCCACATGAACTTTAATGGCATCCCAGTCTTGGTCCGTAGGGTTCAATATTGAGTTGGCCCACCCTTTGCAGCTATAACAGCTTCAACTCTTCTGGGAAGGCTGTCCACAAGGTTTAGGAGTGTCTATGGGAATGTTTGACCATTCTTCTGGAAGCACATTTGTGAGGTTAGGCACTGATGAGGATGAGAAGGCCTGGCCAGGGAATGTAAACGTATGAGCACAAATGTACTGGGATGTATTAGAGCTGCACAATTAATCGTCAAAAGATCGAAATCTCAATTCAGCCCCCTCACAATCTTAACGCGACATTTCCTCGATTCTATGTGACATGTGCAGAGTCGCTCAAAGATGTCAAAATAACCCCCCCCCCCCAAAAAAAAAAACAGGCAGTCTGCCAAGTTTCAAACCATTCCTCAGTCTTGAGTTAACTATAAACATTGTAATGTTTTGTTCTAGATCAAAGGAATGAACTTCATCTGTAAATCAGGTCAGTTTAACCACTTAAAGACCAAACCTTTTCCTGGCACTTGTTGATTTCAAGTTAACCACTTCACTACAGGACGTTTATACCCCCTTCCTGCCCAGACCAATTTTCAGCTTTGAGAGCTTTTTTTTGTGACATAAGTGAAAAAAGTGTGAAAATTTTGAAAAAAAACCCCACTTTTTTAGTTTCTGTGATAAAATTTTGCAAATAAGTAATTTTTGTTCATAAATTTGGGCCAAAACCTATACTGCTACCTATCTTTGGTAAAAATAACCCAAATAAGTGTATATCATTTGGTCTGTGTGAACGTTATAGAGTCTACAAGCTAAGGTGCCAATCATTGAAAATCGATCACACCTGATGCACTGACGGCCTATCTCAATTCTTGAGGCCCTGAAATGTCAGGAAAGTACAAATACCCCCCAAATGATCCCCTAACGACCTATTACACTTATGAAGGCCCTGGAGCACCAGGACAATGGAATTACCCACAAAATGACCCAATTTTGGAAAGCAAACACCCCAACGTATAATCTATGAGGCATTATGAGTCTTTTGAATGGTTTGTTTTTTCCACAAGTCTTCGAAAAACGTGGAAAGAAAATGAAAACGCTTTTATTTTTACACAAAATGGTCAATTTATAAGTTATTTCTAACACATAGCATGCACATAGCAAAAATTACCCCCCAAAATATATTCTGCTGCTCCTCCTGAGTATGGCGATACCACATGTGTGAGACTTTTACACAGCCTGGCCATATACATAGGCCGAACATGCAGGGAGCACCGTCAGGCGTTCTAGGAGCATAAATTACACATAAAATTTCATTCATACCTATCACACTTTTGAAGGCCCCGGGGCACCAGGACAGTGGAATTATCCCCAAAATGACCCCATTTTGGAAAGCGAACACCCGAGGTATATTCTATGAGGCATGGGCTGCAGATAGGTACTCGGGTACTCTAATGGGCTGCAGATAGGTAATCAGGTATTCTGATGGGCTGCAGATAGATACTTGGGTACTTTGATGGGCTGGAGACAGGTACTCGGGTAATCTGATGAATTGGTAAAAGGTACTTGGGTACTCTGATGGGCTGCAGATAGGTACTCAGTTACTAGGATGGGTTGGTGACAGGTACTCGGGTAATCTGAAAGGCAGGTGACAGGTACTCGGGTACGCTGATGGGCTGCAGATAGGTACTCGGTTACTCAGATGGGTTGGTGTCAGGTACTTGGGTAATCTGAAAGGCAGGTGACAGGTACTCGGGTACTCTGATGGGCTGGTGACAGGTACTCGGGTACTCTGGTGGGCAGGTGACAGGTACTTGGGTACTCAGGTGGGCAGGTGACAGGTACTTGGGTACTCAGGTGGGCAGGTGACAGGTACTCAGGTACTCTGATGGGCTGGTGACAAGTACTCGGGTACGCTGATGGGCTGGTGACAGGTACTCGGATACTCTGATGGGCAGGTGACAGGTACTCGGGTATTCTGATGGGCAGGTGACAGGTACTCGGGTACTCTGATGGGCAGATGACAGGTACTCGGGTACTCTGATGGTCTGGTGACAGGTACTTGGGTACTCTGATGGTCTGGTGACAGGTACTCAGGTACTCTGATGGTCTGGTGACAGCTACTCGGGTACTCTGATGGGCTGGTGACGGGTACTCAGATGGGCAAGTGACAGGTACTCGGGTACTCAGATGGGCAGGTGACAGGTACTCGAGTACTTCGATGGGTTGGTGACAGGTACTCGGGTACTCAGATGGTCTGGTGACAGGTACTTGGGTACTCTGATGGACAGGTGACAGGTACTCGGGTACTCTGATGGACAGGTGACAGGTACTCGGGTACTTTGATGGGCAGTTGACAGGTACTCGGGTACTTTGATGGGCAGTTGACAGGTACTCGGGTACTTTGATGGACAGGTGACAGGTACTCGGGTACTTTGATTGACAGGTGACAGGTACTCGGGTACTCTGATGGACAGGTGACAGGTACTCGGGTACTCTGATGGACAGGTGACAGGTACTCGGGTACTCTGATGGACAGGTGACAGGTACTCCGATGGACAGGTGACAGGTACTCGGGTACTTTGATGGACAGGTGACAGGTACTCTGATGGACTGTGACAGGTACTTTGATGGGGTGGTGACAGGTCCTCTTTATTGGGGGGTGATCAATGTGCTTGGTGTGTACATCTGGCGGTAACAAGCTGTTACCGCAATCTCCCTGTCACACACAGCACACAGCTCGTTACCGCGGTTTGTTTACATCACATGACCGGCTGTGATTGACACAGCCGGTCACATGGTAAAGAGCCAAATCTATTGGCTCTTTACACGGATCGGAGCTGGGCTTTGTCCGAGGGACAAGCCTCAGCTCCGATCGCCGCACTGCGGCGCGCACAAGAGGACCGTTAGTGGCCGGCTGTGATTGAACACAGCCGGTCACGTGGTAAAGAACCAAATTTATTGGCTCTTTACCCCGATCTGGGGGACACACAACCCCCCGGCAGACGAGCGATCCGTGATCGCCACTCTGCAGGCCCGCAGTAGCGGCGAGAAGCGGCTGACGTCATATGACGTCGGCCCGGATCGACGAGCAGTTCCTGCCGACATCATTTCACAATGACTCGGTAGGGAACTGGTTAATAAAGGTTAGCTTGTCCACGTTGGCTGTGGACAGGCGGCTGCGCTTGTCTGTGATAACGCCCCCCTGCCGTACTAAACACACGTTCAGACAATACACTGGCTGCAGGGCAGGCCAGCACCTCCAAGGCATAAAGGGCAAGCTCAGGCCATGTGGCAAATTTGGAGACCCAGAAGTTGAATGGGGCAGACCCATCAGTCAGTAAGTGTAGGCGTGTACACACATATTGTTCCACCATGTTGCTGAAATGCTGCCTCCTGCTAAGACATTGACTATTAGCTGGTGGTGCTGTTTGTGGTGGCGTGCTGCTGACAAAGCTTTTCCAAATTTCAGCCATGCTAACCCTGCCTTCTGAGGTGCTGGCGGTGCCACAGCTGCGTTGGTGACCTCTTCCTCCTCCTCCTCCTCTGCCTTAGCCTTGTGCTTCCACTGAGCCCCCGGTGTCATTTGGGAATGCCCTCAGCAGCGCGTCTACTGCTTGTAGTCGTGCATCTTCCAATCACACTCCAATGAGGGAATTAAGGACGACACATTGTCCTTGTAACAGGGATCCAGCAGGGTGGCCACCCAGTAATCAGCCCAAGTAAAAAAAGTGGGCAACTCGGCTGTCATTGAGCAGGCACTGCAGCATGTAGTCGCTCATGTGTGCCAGGCTGCCCAGAGGCAAAGACAAGCTGTCCTCTGTGGGAGGTGTATCATCTGTCTCCTCCGTATCCCCCCAGCCACGCTCCAGTGATGCCCACGAGCTGCGTTGGGTGCCACCCTGCTGTGAACACGGTTCCTCCTCCTCATCATCATCCTCATCCTCCAGAACTGTCCCCTGGCTTGAAAATTTTTGACCTGGCCTATGCTGTTGCAGGAACCCACCCTCCGAGCCACTTGTGAATGACTGGCCTGATAACTGTGGAAATTACCCCTTTTCCGCCTCCTCCTGTTCCACATCCTCTTCCATCATCGCCCGAAGTGTTTTTTCAAGGAGACATAGAAGTGGGAAAGTAAAGCTGAGAACAGCATCATCGGCACTGGCCATGTTGGTGGAGTACTCGAAACACCGCAATATGGTACACAGGTCTCGCATGGAGGCCCACTCGGTGGTGAAGTGGTGCTGTTCCGCAGAGCGACTGACCCGTGCGTGCTGCAGCTGAAACTCCACTATTGCCTGCTGCTGCTCGCATAGTCTCTCCAGCATGTGCAAGGTAGAGTTCCAGCTTGTGGGCACATCGCATAGGAGGCGGTGAGCGGGAAGGCCGTAGTTCCGCTGCAGCGCAGACAGTGGAGCAGCAGCAGGGTGAGAACACTGAAAGCACGCACAGACAGCCCGCACTTTCTGCAGCAGCTCTGACATATCCGGGTAGTATTTTAGACATTTCTGCACCACCAAATTCAGCACATGCGCCAGGCAAGGGATGTGCGTCAAACCGGCTAGGCCCAGAGCTGCTACGAGATTTCGCCCATTATCTCACACCACCAGGCCGGGCTTGAAGCTCAGTGGCAACAACCATTCATTGGTCTGTTGTTCAATTCCCGTCCACATCTCCTGCACAGTGTGGGGTTTATCCCGCAAACATATCAGTTTTAAAACAGCCTGCTGTCGTTTCCGCCTGGATGTGCTGAAGTTGGTGGTGAAGGTGTTACGCTGAGCAGATGAGGAGGTGGTAGAGGAGGAGGAGGAGGAAGCGCAGTGGGAGGAGGATGAGACAGGAGGTAAAGAGAAATACCCTGCAATCCTGGGTGGCGGAAGGACATGCGCCAAACGGCTAGCCGCCTCAGGCCCACCCCCTACTACATTTGCCCAGTGTGCAGTTAGCGAGATATAGCGTCCCTGCCTGTGCTTACTGTTCCACGTATCAGTGGTTATGTGGACCTTGCCACAGATGGCGTTGCGCAGTGCACACCTGATCTCATCCCGACTTGTTTGTGCAGGGAAGGGATGGCTCGCCTGGAAAAGTAGTGGGGGCTGGGAACTACGTACTGTGGGACAGTGGGTTTTTGAAACTGTCCATGTCCACCAGACGGAATGACAGCATTTCAAATGCCAGGTAGTTTGAAATGCTGGCATTCAGGGCCAGGGATCGCGGGTGGGTAGGGGGGTACTTCCTGTTTCTCTCCAGTGTTTGGAAGATGGAGAGCTGTAAGCTTCCATGGGACCGTGTGGAAATGCTTGGGGACGGTGGCGGACATGGTGGCGTTGCTGTCACATCGTCTATTTGCTGGGTAGAAGGTGACACTGGCACTGTAGAGGTGGAGGAAGAGGCCGAGGCAGCAGCAGAAGAGGAATCAGGAGGAGCCCAAGACCTTTCTTGGATTTTGAGGTACTTATTCCACTGCAGCAAGTGCTTTGCATTTAGATGCCTGTCATGGAGGTTGTGCTCAGGTTTAGAACATTTGTGCCTCGCTTCAGCCTCTCATTGCACAGCGTGCAAACCACTTGTGTCTTGTAGTCAGCACATTGTCTGAAGAACTGCTACGCTGGGGAATGCCTTTGAGTTGCCTTTGGTGTGCTAGGTCCCTGGGTGTGGTGGGTAGTAGCAGGCATACTATGTATGGGACGCTTTTGCAACCTGCTACCTCCTTTGCTGTGCTGGTGCCTCTGTGCGACCACCACCACTTCCTCCAAACTGCACACGTCACTCGCATGACCTTCATTCCATGTGGGTTCTAGGACCTCATCATCCTCCACATCATCCTCCACATCATCTTCCACCCACCCTTCACCACTGCCCTCCTTGTCAGTCTGCACACTGTGGAAAGCCGCAGCAGTTGGTACCTGTGTTTCGTCTTCATCATCACAGACGTGCTGCCGTGGTGTTTCCATGTCCTCATCCTGAACCAGAAGTGGTTGGGCATCAGTGCACTCAATGTCTTCCACTTCTGGGCCAGGGCCATGTGGATGGCCCATGGAAAGCACAGCGGTAGAGTCATCAAAAAGCATAAGAGACTGCTGCATGACTTGGGGCTCAGACTGCTTAGCTGATTTACAAGGGACTGAGGTGAAAGACAGATGGCCATGGGGTTCAGATGCCAACTCTGAGCTTTCATCAAGGGACTGGGTGGGAGACAATGTGAAGGAACTGGAGGCATTGTCAGCCACCCAATCTATTATCGCCTGTACTTGTTCTGGCCTCACCATTCGTTGAGCGGCATTCGGGCCTACCATATAACGTTGAAGTTTATGTCGGCTATCTGCGGAAGGTGTTTCACTTGTGCGTGTAGCTGGTACAGATCGACCACGTCCTCTCCTTGCAACAGGAGCTTCAGCAACACCACCAACACCAGCAGCACCAGCAGCACCACGACCACCACCATGTCCCTTATTTGACGCTCTCCTCATTCTGGACACAAATGTACTATGCAGCACTATTTATTAATACAAAAAAAAAGAATAATAAATTATTATTCTTATTTTTTTTTAACAAAAGAAAATTGTAGATGCACTTTTTATTTTTGTGCAAGAAATGCACCGCTCACACCAGCAGCAGGAACCTCTCCCTACACCAGTATGAGATGATTTTAGAATGATAATCTGTCTTTCACAGCACCGACAAGAGCCTGTCCCTACTGCAGTATGAGATGATTTTAGAACAATAATCTCCCCCTCACAGCACCAACAGGAACCTCTCCCTAATGCAGTAGGAGATGGCTTTATAACGATAAACTCTCCCTCAGAGCACCAACAGGAACCTGGCCCTATTGCAGTAGTAGTTGTTTTTAGAACGATAAACTCTCCCTCAAAGCACCAACTGGAACCTGGCCCTAATGCAGTAGTAGTTGTTTTTAGAACGATAAACTCTCCCTCAAAGCACCAACAGGAACCTGGCCCTAATGCAGTTGTAGTTGTTTTTAGAATGATAAACTATCCCTCAGAGCAAAAACAGGAACCTGGCGCAATTGCAGTAGTAGTTGTTTTTAGAACAATAAACTCTCCCTCAAAGCACCAACTGGGACCTGGCCCTAATGCAGTTGAAGTTGATTTTAGAACGATAAACACTCCCTCAGAGCACCGATCGGAACCTGGCCCTAATGCAGTAGTAGTTGATTTTAGAACGATAAACTCTCCCTCAGAGCACCAACAGGAACCTGGTCCTATTGCAGTAGTAGTTGTTTTTAGAACGATAAACTCTCCCTAAAAAGCACCAACAGGAACAAGGCCCTAATGCATTAGCCTCAGAGCACCAACCGGAACCTGGCCCTAATGCAGAAGTAGTTGATTTTAGAACGATAAACTCTCCCTCAGTGCACCAACAGGAACAAGGCCCTAATGCAGTAGTATTTGTTTTTAGAACTATAAACTCTCCCTCAGAGCACCAATCAGAACCTGGCCCTAATGCAGTAGTAGTAGTTTTTAGAACGATAAACTCTCCCTCAAAGCACCAACAGGAACAAGGCCCTAATGCAGAAGTAGTTGTTTTTAGAATGATAAACTCTCCCTCAGAGCACCAACAGGAACCTGGCCCTATTGCAGTAGTAGTTGTTTTTAGAACGATAAACTGTCGCTCAGAGCACCAACAGGAACCTGGCCCTAATGCAGTAGTAGTTGTTTTTAGAACGATAAACTGTCCCTCAGAGCACCAACAGGAACCTGGCCCTAATGCAGTAGTAGTTGTTTTTAGAATGATAATCTCTCCCTCAGAGCACAAACAGGAACCTGGCCCTAATGCAGTTGTAGTTTTTTTTTGAACGATAAACTGTCTCTCAGAGCACCAACAGGAACCTGGCCCTAATGCAGTTGTAGTTGGTTTTAGAACGATAAACTCTCCCTCAGAGCACCAACAGGAACCTGGCCTTATTGCAGTAGTAGTTGTTTTTAGAACGATAAACTCTCCCTCAAAGCACCAACAGGAACAAGGCCCTAATGCATTAGCCTCAGAGCACCAACTGGAACCTGGCCCTAATGCAGTAGTAGTTGATTTTAGAACGATAAACTCTCCCTCAGAGCACCAACAGGAACAAGGCCCTAATGCAGTAGTAGTTGTTTTCAGAACGATAAACTCTCCCTCAAAGCACCAACAGGAACAAGGCCCTAATACAGTATTAGTTGTTTTTAGAATGATAAACTCTCCCTCAGAGCACCAACCGGAACCTGGCCCTAATGCAGTAGTAGTTGTTTTTAGAACTATAAACTCTCCCTCAAAGCACCAACAGGAACAAGGCCCTAATACAGTAGTAGTTGTTTTTAGAACGATAAACTCTCCCTCAGAGCACCAACAGGAACCTGGCCCTATTGCAGTAGTAGTTGTTTTTAGAACGATAAACTCTCCCTCAGAGCACCAACAGGAACCTGGCCCTATTGCAGTAGTAGTTATTTTAGAACGATAAACTGTCCCTCAAAGCACCAACAGGAACAAGGCCCTAATGCATTAGCCTCAGAGCACCAACCGGAACCTG
>BLSH010118171.1:29117-62295 GCA_018402905.1 Glandirana rugosa
TACGGAGACTGATATAGTAACATTTACATAGAAGATTATAAATTGGTGAACGGCTGGCGGCTAGCCGTAGACTGCCGCCGATTCACCGAGCAAGGGCGTTTTGCGACAGTATGCTGCCGCCGACGCCCTTGCTCAAATCACTCGCGTGCGCGCGGCGGCCTCCGCGCGGACGTGCGAGTGACACAAGCCCCTCCCGGTCCCTCGCCCCCGCCGCCGAAGCTAACGACGGCCGATGGGCGCTACCGGGGGGGCCTCGCTTCCTCGCCTCCAGGCACATTCATTTGTGCCTGGAGGCGAGACACACTCCCCACAGCCCTTCCCCCTCACACAGAGCGGAGGTCCGTGTTTACTTACACGGACCTCCGCTCCTTCGCTCCGGGGGGGCCATCGCGGGTAGCCGGCAGCAATCGAAGCCGCCGCCCCCGCTCCCTGGCCCTCCCCGAACACAGTGAGCGTGCAGGCGCGCCTCCGGCGGCGCGCGTGCGCTCACTAAACTCGTTCCCGCAGCCGCCGTCGTATGACAGCGTTTTGCGGGAACGAGCCACTTAGCCGCCGTCAGATGCCGATCGGCGGTCGGCAAGTGGTTAAATATTAGAAGATACATTTACAATGATATAGTCAGAGGCATAGTACAAAAATATAACATTTAATAAGAAATACTTAAAATAGTTTAAATTAAACATTTCTGCTGTAAGATGATCCCGGGTGGTTCTAGGGGCAGTGACAAGATACTCAGAAGGGACGTCCTAACCGGGTGGAGATTAACCCTTCACCCAATGAAATTAACACACCTCCTTCTGGGCCAGGTTAGGGAAATTTTTATGAGAGTATTGTATTGGATGAAATAAAAGGTCAGAGACAGGTTCCCAAAGGATGGTCGGATACACACCCCAACAGACATCCGGTCCATCACATCCACACCTCTATCCATTCATACACCCTCCATGCTCATAAGGACTCCTCTACACTTCCTGCTTTGAAACTCTAAGGACTCAAAACGCCGCCCAGTCTTGGAAAGTTGCAGCCATATTGAACTTTGGTAACTATTACAATAGACCAGATAAACGAAAAGAGACTCCGGATGACCGCACTCCTTTTCAATGTTTTATTGACCCAAGTCCATGCGTACAGACAAGAGATATGAGGTACTGCTAACGCGTTTCACGCCACCCTAAGGGCGCTTACTCATAGCTATCTGATCAAGCATCTTGAGCCTGCACCCGCTGGGACTGTGTTACTATTGGAAGAGTCAGGTGTTCTGGAGCTGTCTACTCCCTTCTCTATTACAATAGACCAGTAACTACTTTTAAAAGTGTAATTATATTGTCTAGTTTTACCTGAATTTGAATTGTTTTTTCGAATATGACTTATTGAACCATTGTTTACTATCAAGTACAGTCAGATAAGTACTTCTCTCGAATTCGTAACACTTGGTAGATTTTTCTCTTAAACGTACCTTTATTTTTTATTATTCTAATTTTTATAATTTTATCCTTTTGACATAGCAGACATCCAATTGTTATTTCACGATATTGATCACTTACTTACCTGCAGTAAAGTAACGGTTACATTTGTGAAATATCGATGCTCTGTCTAATTGTCATATTTTTGGTTACGAATTTCATAGAGAGGTCTTACAAATTGTGTACTTAAAGAGTATTAATATTCCCCATTAGCGGGTATTTCAGCTATCTTTAATTTTATGTAGTATTGTTTGTGTCCACCTTTATATAACTACGTTTGTATGAATACATGTCTGACTAATAAATATCCTATTTTTTTAGTCTGTGTTCATATTGGTTGACCCTGTATCTTAAAGGTACTCTCGTATAAAAGAACTTAATACAAAAATACCGTGCGGGAAAAAGTTTCCTAATAAGCACGACAGGACACAATGGTTTCCTGATGTTCCACCCGGACATTAGCTAATTGGATCTCTGAATCCATGGATCTACAGTTCCGGCTGTACTCACGTTGCCTTAGCAAATGCTTCAGCTCCACTCTGAGTTTATATAGCTTGTCTCTCTCCCTATTAAGGACTTTAATCCCGGCCACCACTCGACTCCGAGCCTTCACCCTCACTAGGGATGAGGCGGACATCTCCCCGGTTTGCACCAGAACTTGCGAACAGACAAAAAGTTTGCGCCAACATTCGAACACTGTTAAAGTCTATGGGACCCAAACATGAAAAATCAAAAGTGTTCATTTTAAAGGTTTATATGCAATGTTATTGCCCTAAAAAGTGTATGGGGACCCGGATCCTGCCCTAGGGGACGTGTATCAATGACATTTTTTTTTTTTAATTGATTTTTCAGGAGCAGTGATTTTAATAATGCTTAAAGTGAAAAAAAATGATTAAAAAAATTCCTTTTAATATTGTGCCTGGGGGGTGTCCTTAGTCTGTGTGTAAAAGGGTGCATCTCTGTGAGGTGTAGAACATAGCCAGAGCAAAATTAAATTTCCACAGGAAAAATTGAGTGCCCCCCCTCCTGAACCATACCAGGCTACATGCCCTCAACATGAGGAGTATGGGTGCTTTGGGGAGGGGGGAGCTCTGCCCCCCCCCCACCTCAAAGCACCTTGCCCCCATGTTGATGGGGACAAGAGCCTCTTCCCCAAAAGCCTGGCCAATGCTTGTGGGGGTCTGCGGGTGGGGGGCTTATCGGAATCTGGAAGCCCCCTTTAATAAGGGGGCCCCCAGATCAAGCCCCCCCCCCTCCACCCTAGGAGTGTAGTGGTACGAAAAACAAGAGGCAGTTTTTGACAAGTCCTTTATTGTGTAAAATAGTTATTTTCTTCTTTCTTCTTTCTTCCACCATCTTCTCCTGCCACAGTCCTTCTTCTGCTTCTTCTTTCAGTCTTCTTGCTTCCTCTCTTCGTCTTCCATCTTCATCTTCTTCCTTCTTTCACCACTCTCCCCGCTGCTGCAGCCCGGCCCCTGCGCGTCTCCCAGAATGGGCGGTCTTCACAATGACAGTTCTTTTATAAGAAGGGACGGGGCCACCCAGTGACATAAATGGGTGACCTGCCCCCTTTAACAGCACATGACGTCAGAAGGGGTGGGTTCACTCAGTTACATCACTGGGTGGCCCCGTCTCTTCTAATAAAATAAATAAGTGTCATTATGAAGAATGCCTATTCTGGGAGACACGCAGGGGCTGGGCTGCAGCAGTGGGGAGAGCGGCGGCTGTGAAAGAAGAAGGAGATGAAGGTTGAAGATGAAGAGAGGAAGCAAGAGGACTAAAAGAAGAAGTAGAAGACCAGGAGAAGGACCGACCAGGAGAAGATGGAGGAAGAAAGAAGAAAAGAGCTATTTTACACAATAAAGGACTTGTCAAAAACTGCCTCTTGTTTTTTTTTTACCACTACACTCCTTACAATGTACCCCATACCTATTCACATAGGGGGGGTTGGGATCTGGGGGCCCCCTTATTAAAGAGGGCTTCCCGATTCTGATAAGCCCCCTGCCCGCAGACCCCCACAACCACTGGCCAGGGTTGTGGGGATGAGGCCCTTCTCCCCATCAACATGGGAACAAGGTGCTTTGGGGGCAACCTCAAAGCATCCTCCCCATGTTGAGGGCATCTGGCCTGGTGTGGTTCGGAGGGGGGGTGCTCGCTCATCCCCATCGCCTCCTGCCATGCCAGGGCTGTGTGCTCAGATAAGGGTCTGGTTTGGACTTTGGGGGAGACCACACCATTTTTTTAAATATTTGGCACGGGGTTCCCCTTAAAATCCATACCAGACTTGAAGGGCCTGGTTTGGATTTTGGGGGGACCCCACGTCATTTAATAAAAAAAAAAAAATTGGAGCGCCGTTTCCCTTAAATTCCATACCAAACCTGAAGGGCCTGGTTTGGATTTTGGGGGGGACCCCATGTCATTTTTTTTTAACCACTTCAATACTATGCACTTAGAACACTTTCCTACCAGACCAATTTTCAGCTTTCAGTGCTGTTGCGTTTTGAATGAGAATTGCGCGGTCGTGCGACGCTCCACCCAAACAAAGTTTTAATAAATTTGTTCCCACAAATAGAGCTTTCTTTTGGTGGTATTTGATCACCTCTGCGGTTTTTATTTTTTGCGCTATAAACAAAAAAAGACCGAAAATTGTGAAAAAAAAAAAATTCTCTATTTCTGTCACAAAACTTTGTAAATAAGTAAATTTTCTCCATCACTGATGGGCACTGATGAGACTACACTGACGGGCACTGATGTGGCAGTGCTGATTGACACTGATGAGGTGGCACTGGTGATGAGGCACTGATATGCAGCAATGATGAGCACTGTTAGGCGGCACTGATAAGCAGCACTGATGGGCACTGATATGAAACACTGTCGGGCACTGATATGCAGCACTGACGGACACTGCTAAGTGTCACTGATGGGCACTCATAGACGGCACTGATTGGCACTCATAGGTGGCACTGGACACTGATAGGTGGCACGGATGGGCACTGATAGGTGGGCACTAGTAGGTGGCACTGGTGGGCACTGATATGTGGCACTGGTACACACTGATAGGGGCACTGTGGGCATATGTACAGAAAAGGGCCCATTCCCTGGTGGTCTAGGGTGGCATATGAAGGTGGCACAAAGTGCCATTCATATTGGGCACTATGCCCCTTACCTGGTGGTCTAGGGTGGTCTCCCTGCTGGTCCAGATCGGCTCCCTGGTGGTCCCTGGTCGGCTCCCTGGTGGTCCTGGGTGGGCACATTGCTGGTGGTCCCTGGGCAGGCTCCATGGTGGTCTAGAGTGGTGATCCGAGGGGGGGCTGTGCTGATAAATCATCAACACAAACCCTCCCTGTCAGGAGAGCAGCTGATCGGCTCTCCTCTACTCAGGTCTGCAGACCCGAGTACAGGAAACTCGGCTTTCCTGTGTTACACTGTGACCAGCCGTGATTGGTCATGGCTGATCACATGGTAAAGTGCTTCGGATGGAAGCACTTTACCGAGATCGGTATTGCGGGGGGTCAGACTGACCTCCCACACCACCAATCGCAGCGATGCGCCCCCCCCCCCCAGGCGTGCGGCGGCTTGTTATCCTGAGGACGTCATATGATGCCCAGTCAGGATAACTGAACCACTTCCCGGCCGTCATTCTGTATACGGCGGTCGGGAAGTGGTTAAAATTTTGGCTCTGGGTTCTCCTTAAATTCCATACCACACCTGAAGGGCCTGGTTTGGATTTTGGGGGGAACCCCACATCATTTTTTTTTAATTTTGACGTGGGCTCTTCTGTTGTAAATTAGCTTACAAATTGTGACGAAAGCCCCCCAGTCAAAAAGGTGGCGAAAAATTGGGCCTTGGGTGCTGGCGGTGCCAGTACACTGTAACCCTTTGCAGTTACTCTTGTTGGACGGAGGAACTGGTCCTGAAGTTGTAAATTAGTTTAACCACTTAAGGCCCGGAGCCCTTTTTTACACTTGTTGTTTACAAGTTAAACTCATTTTTTTCTTTGCTAGAAAATTACTTAGAACCCCCAAACATTATATATATTTTTTCAAACACCCTAGAAAATAAAATGGCGATTGTTGCAATACTATTTGTCACACGGTATCTGCGCAGCGGTCTTTCAATCACATTTTTTTGGGGAAAAATGTTGCTTTTTTGAGTTAAAAAATAAGACAACAGTAAAGTTAGCCCAATTTTTTTGTATATTGTGAAAGAGGATGTTACGCTGAGTAAATAGATACCATAAATGTTACGGTTGAAAATTGCGCACACTTGCGGAATGGCGACAAACTCCGGTACTTAAAAATCTCCATAGGCGACGCTTTAAATTTTTTTAATGGTCACCAGGTTAGAGGTGCAGAGGAGGTCTTTTGCTAGAATTACTGCTCACACTCTGGTGATCACTTTTATTGCTATCACAAGGAATGTAAACATCCCTTGTGTTAGTAATATATGGTGACAGGTACTCTTTATGGAGGGATGAGGGGTCTAAGAGACCGGAGAAGAGTGGCGAACGGTGGCGGGAGGGGTGATGGCCTGCAGGCTATACCCCGACACATTCACTTAAAGCTGACGCCGTTTATAAACTGCGATTCGCGTTAAGTGGTTAAAAGTTGCGATGACATGCCCCAGTCAAACAGGTGGTGAAAAAGTTTAGTTGACCAAAATGTAATTTTAGTCGAGTAAAATCTACAGTACATTTTAGTAGACTAAAATAATTTTAGTCGACTAATACTAGTTTTAGTCATCTAAAATCAAATGGGAGTATTTAAATTGTAATGCATTATTTAGGCATTTCTGTACAATTTACAAACTCATTATACACTGCTGGAGTGAAAAATCGAATGTTATTATTTATGATATTGAGGTATGAACACGCACTACAGACCACTACAGACCAGTGTTAATTTTGACGTCAAATTTCAATTTAGTTTTAGTATTAGTCTTTTAACTAAAATGGCATTTTAGTTCCATTTTAATCTTTTGACCTAAATGCCATTTTAGTTTAATCATATTTTAGTCATCTCAATTGTTTTAGTTTTAGTCGTATTTTAGTTGACTAAAATAGTCGACGAAAATGTTTTAGTCGACTAAATTAACACTGATGCTGGCAAGGGGAGTCAGGTGAAAGATGGATATGGAGTGCTGAGGGGACTGTCGGTAGCTCTTGAGGCAAACCCCCTAGTATGAGGGGTGCTCTGCCTCGGGCTGGGGCTCAGGTGCTGACCTGGAAGGATCCTACAACAGAAGCAGTTTGGAAGAAGTGTTTCCTGAAGGCAATATGGTCAAGGACCTACAAGGGAAGAGACTGCCGGTCTCTCTGGAAGATAGCGGTATGCTTAAATCTTCTCTCTGTGAGAGCTCCAGAGTCAGTCAGGTAGACTGGTGTAGCCAATGGCCCCCTTACTGGTGGCTTAGTGTTGCGGGTCACCTGCTCACACTGCCCTCAATCACATCCATACTCTGTTTTGTTTTGTTTTATTAGGGAATTAAACTTGGATGGGTATTGGGGATGCTATGGGATGCCCAGAGAATGTGTTGATCATTTACATGGGACCACTATATACAGCTCAGTATATACACCGCTTCTTGTCCTCCAGCACTTCACTTGCTCCAGTTACACTTCTTCCTCCAGCACTTTGCTTGCTTCTCTAAACTCCAGTTCCTCTCTCCTGCACATTTCTTCTTCCAGGCCCAGAAGGAAATTCACTAGATGTTCTCTGTCCCTCCAGCCTGACTAGCACATGGTGAGGCCTGCCATGCTGTGCGCAGAGCCTCAGAACCACCCATTACAGGTTGGAACAGTTGGTCCCCATGTGTGTAGGTACACTGCTGTGCTAGCCGGCCTGATGGACTACTACTCCCAGCCTATCCTCTTGTTCCAGGCCCTGTCAGCCACTCTAACTGCGTTGGCCTTCTTCATATGCCTCCATGACACCACAGTCCCTTACTGACTTCTGCAACCTTCCCAGATTGTCTCTCACCCCAATCTCCTCCAGCATGCCTCTACAGCTTCCCAGGATGTGTGCCACTCACCGACCACCCGGTGGACTCCTTGCTGAGCTTCTCCAGTAGCACTGTCTGTTGCTCTCCTGCTTCCTTGTGCTGCTCCGGGATCTCCCTTTCCTCCTGGCTGCACCTGATCCCAGGCCTCAAGGTCACCCCACCCAGACTGGGGGCTCCCTCCCAGATGAGACCTCCGCAACCTCAGCTACATTCCAGCTCCAGCTCTTCCACCCGAACTACTCCTTCCCATTTGGGCTGGCCCTGAGTATTTAAGGAGGCCTGCCCCCTGGCAATCCAGATTGAGGATTGGTCAGGACTCCTTAGAACACTCCAGATGGCTACACCTCCCTCCCAGCTCTCTGCTCAGAAACCTTCCACCAGTTTCTGGAAAGAAATGGGAGATCCTGGTGACCTCATGTGTGAATCACTTAATCCTACCTGAGCCACTCCCAGCCCAGAAACAAAAACAATCAGGCCTGCACCCCAGTCAGGTTTGATTACAATTTCCTCACCTACCAAAAATCTATCCACACTAGCTCCCACTTACCATGGGGCACTACACTGGCGAAGGGTCAGTCGGGTAGACTGGTGAAGGGTCAGTGGGGTAGACTGGTGAAGGGTCAGTCGAGTAGACTGGTGAAGAGTCAGTTGGGTGAGCTGGCATTTCCTGCAGTGGGTAGAGCTGGTATCAGTGCCTACAAGGGAGTCGGAGGTTCTCCGGGATGCAGTTCACAACATTTTGTGCTACTTCAAAAAGGGACTGAGAGTTCCTAGTCAGTAAGGGGCTGTTGCATTTCTTTCATGTAAAGACTTTCAGTGCTGTGGAGTGAAGAAACAATTAAGAAGTTGTAAATAGGCAGGAAGTTGTCCCTGAGTTGCAAGTTAGGTTGGACATTCCATAATTCCTATGACCTATCCAAATTGTTACCCCTAATAAAACATAAAGCAAAGCTCAAAGACTGTTCCTTGTGTGTGGATGACAGCTGGGAAATGCTTTTCACCTGGCTGTGTAGGAGTGGGGAACCCAGTCATTTGCAACCCCTATGAGGGTAGTGCCACGCATGCAAAAAACATATTATACAGTTTTTTTGCTACTAAACTGCTTAGCACCCTCAAACATTATATATTTTTCTTAGCAGTGGCCCTAGAAAATAAAATAGTGGGTGTTGCATATTTTTATGTCATGCACTATTTATGCATTAAAGTTCATTAAAGTGTATTTTTTCCAAATTTTTTAATGAACTTTAATACACAAAAACACAATATAATACACAATGTTTTGGTAAAATATAAAAGATGATGTTACGTAAGTAAATACAAAACATACTTCTAAAAATCGCCACATTTCCAGTCCAGTCTACGTTATTAACATGTGTGAGATGGCCTCTGCCTTACACCACTCCACAAGCCATGCCCTCTGAGGCTTAGTCATTGAGCTCCTTATATAGTGTATATGCTGTATCTATAGTGTGTATATACTGTATATATACGATATCTCACAAAAGTGAGTACACCCCTCTCATTTTTGAAAATATTTTATTATATCTTTTCATGTGACAACACTGAAGAAATGACACTTTCACAGAGCATGACCCCCTCCCTTCGGAAACTGGGCTGCAGGGCAGTATTCCAACATGATAACGACCCCACACACACCTTCAAGATGACCACTGCCTTGCTAAAGAAGCTGAGGGTAAAGGTGATGCACTGGCCAAGCATGTCTCCAGACCTAAACCCTATTGAGCATCTGTAGGGAAACGGAGGGTGGAGGAGCACAAGGTCTCTAACATCCTCCAGCTCTGTGATGTCGTCATGGAGGAGTGGAAGAGGACTCCAGTGGCAACCTGTGAAGCTCTGGTAAACTCCATGCCCAAGAGGGTTAAGGCAGTGCTGGAAAATAATGGTGGCCACTGAAAATATTGACACTTTGGGCCCAACTTTGACATTTTCACTTAGGGGTGTACTCACTTTTGTTGCCAGCAGTATAGACATGAATGGTTGTGTGTTGCGTTATATTGAGGGGGCAGCAAATTTACACTGTTATAACAAGCTGTACACTCACTACTTTACATTGTAGCAAAGTGTAATTTCTTCAGTGTTGTCACATGAAAAGATGTAATAAAATATTTACAAAAATGTGAAGGGTGTACTCACTTTTGTGAGATAATGTATACACTGTATACCTTACTCACGTTAAATAGAACATATTACATTTCTTTCAACACAAGTTGTGGAACACAACGTTTTACACTTATATCTGTGTTAATATATGCCTTTAATTACTGTTGCACATTTTTATACTTATGGTACCTTAGCAGCGCCAGACCCACTTTCCCCTCTTTTTCTTTATTCTACTCCTGACATCAACCTTGGTAACTGTTTGCAGTGGGGAGGGGGGGGGGGGGCAGATTTTAAGTGTAGCACCCTGGTCTTGAACAGGGATGCTCTCAAATCTACTTTGTTAGGTGGTAACTAGCCTAGCCAATTGTTAGGGGATCTCCTGATTCTTTCCTGACTCTGAGTTCAATGCACCTCTCTCCACTGCCATTGGGTGGCACTGCTACTTATGGCATTGGAATGATAAAGTGTCTATGAACTTGGAATATGAGTGGATAGGTTGTTCTAGCCAATTGGCAGGGGTTTTCTTGGGCCCCATAGCCTGCTGGTTGAGCCTATTCATTTGGGAGGAGTCAGATCGGATTTCTATGCCACCCAGACGGCTATCTGGGTGGACGTGTATGAAAGACTCCTGGTTGCTAAGCCAGATATCTGGGGCCTATCCAGGAGTGCCTGGTTGTTAAGATATCTGAGGCCTATCAGGACAGGACAAGAAGCAGCAGTGTTGGGTTGGGGCTACATGTCGGAAGCCTAACCAAGTTGCACCACTTTGTCGGAGGTGAAGGGACAGATTTGTTAACGGAGGACAACCGTTCCTGTCGCCAGCGGCAAAGCATGAAACAAGGTCAGAGGTAAAGGGGAAACTGTCACCCTCAAGGGACAATGCTCCTGTTATCAGAGACCAGAGTTCAGAGTCTGAAAGAGTACCAGAACAGCCCTTTTCACTAACTGGGGACACTGAAGAAGTTGGGAAAGTTTCAGCGGAAGTCAAGCTAGGGACTCAGCAGGTCAGTGGGGGTGACACTTGGAAGAGAGTTCAGCAGTTGGGCTGAAGAGCCAAGTAAGGCACTCAGCAGGTCAGTGTTGGGGATGCTCGGAAGGTATAGCGGTTAGCTGTGGGAAGTTCAAGGGACCCAATGGCAGTCAGAGTCCAAGGAGTCTGTGTGAGAGATTGTGAGTTCAAGTTCATGAAGCTGCAGCGGGAGACTGTGAGATGGAAGCCAGGTCTACACAATGGGGATACCTTTTTTGTTATGTGTATCGATCTGAGTTGAAGTCAAAAGTACAAGATCAGTATCAAAGGATATTGTTCTCATCAGGCCCAGTTCAGTGTGAAGGCATGTGGAAGTATACTCCTATTTTTGTGAGTCTGCTAAGTGCTTTTGCCATCAACCAAAGGGTGTCCTGGCCCTAACCCTCTCTGCCCAGCTCTTTAACCACTTCCTTACTGGGCACTTAAACCCCCCTCCTGCCCAGACCAAGTTTCGGTTTTCAGCGCTGTCGCAATTTGCGGTCGTGCGACGTTGTACCCAAATAAAGTTTGCATCCTTTTTTTCCCACAAATAGAGCTTTCTTTTGGTGGTATTTGATCCCCTCTGCGTCATTTCTGATCGCCGCTATAAACAAAAAAAAGCGACAATTTAGCAAAAAAGAACAATATTTTTTACTTTTTGCTAAAATACAAATCCATAAAAAAAAAATATTATTCATCAGTTTAGGCTGATATATATTCTTCTACATATTTTTGGTAAAAAAAAATCGCAATCAGCGTTTATTGATTGGTTTGCGCAAAAGTTATCGCGTCTACAAACTATGGGAATTGATTTATAGCGTTTTTATTATTATTTTTTTTTTACTAGTAATGGCGGCGATCTGCGATTTTTATCGGGACTGAGATATTGCAGCAGAAATGTCGGCCATTTTTTACACATTTTTGGGACCAATGACATTTATACAGCGATCAGAAATTTAAATATCCACTGATTACTGTATAAATGTCATTGGCAGTGAAGGGTTAACCTGCAGGGGGCAGTGAAGGGGTTAACAATGTTCCCTGGGCGTGTTCTAACTGTGTGGGGGCGGGGCTGGCCGGAACATAACAGATCTAATTGATCCCAGTGACAGGGAACAGTAGATCTGTCATGTCCCCTGTCACAGAACGGAGAACCGCCGTGTTTACATCGGCGGTTCCCCGTTCTGCAGCTCTGTCAGGCGATCGTCGGTCTCGAGCGGACATCGAGTCCGCCCGACCCACGGGCACGCCCTAGCGGTGGCGCGCCGGGAGCGTGCACAGGGGACGACGTCCATGGACGTCGTCCCGGCATTTCAGATCCGCGCTGGAGCCGTACTTCGGCAATAGCGCGGATCTGTAGGGGTTAAGAGAAAATAAATCTTTTTTTTGCATCATCAAAGTGCCTGGTGCCCAACTCAGTTCTTCTGTATGCACCCACTATGCCTAGTAACCCACACTATGAAGATGGATGTCAGCTCTCTCTGACTCTGGAGATCACCATTTGGCCTCTAGGGGTCGGGCCATCTCCCACACCTGGCCATGAGTCACAACTTACATTATATTATGTACCACAAGGTCCATAGCGTGGCATAATACCTTTTTAATTCTGAGGAGAGTCCACTTTTTATACCAAAGAACTTTCCTAGTGTCTTTCATTGGTCCCTTGGAGGTCACATGTCTCCCAAAAACCCTTTGGAAAACCAAACCACCAAAAGTAATTGGGCTTAAGACATCAGAATCCATGAAATTGGGTCCAAATAAAACATCATTCAAGTTTTTTTTGATCTGCTCCACTTACAGCCAAAGCCTATAGCTTAAAATGTATAAACTGAAATCTTAAAATGTTAAATTGTGTCACCATGTGCAAATAACTTTCCAGTACTATGAACTTTCTGTATTTCTATTGTTCCATAAATGGGCACATCTTTGCTAGTTTTTGTGTGTAACATACATTTAACATTGTCCGAGGTTCAGCCATAGAGACCCTTGAATGTGCATTTGTAGGTATTGATAAAATTCCTCGGGCATGGAGTGAAATTTAGGAGTTGGTAGAGCATTGTCGTAATAGTGGTGAAGAATTGGAACTCCATCCAAGTCTTGGGAAAAGGGCCAGAAGCCATAGACTGTCACCTTATCGCAAATTTCAATGGCCGCACTCACCAACATAAGACCAGAAGACAGCCGAGGAGCTTTGATTCCTATATGCTTCCAGTAAACTGCCAAGTTCTTGAGGTAGTCCGGGTTGAAGAATACAGCTCTGCTGTTCAAGTCAAAGTCATTGATGGTATACAGCGCTCGAAGGGAGACCTCTGTGTTTTGCAAGTAAGAGAAAGCTGGTAGGATGATTAAAGTAGAGCCATACTCCTTCATCCTAGTGCTGAATGGTTTCCTCCTTTCCATGAGACTGCTGAACCTAATGGAGGAGATATCATTATGTGTATTTAAAGTGAGAGAATATGTTTACATCCCTATAGCCGAGTAATACATGTTCATACAATTACTTAACCACTTAAAGTGGTAGTAAACCCTCCTATCATTTTCAGCCAAGGAAGCCGCCATCTTGGCCTCTGTTTAACCACTTGCACTTACCGGGCAATTTCCCCCACTTCCTGCCCAGACCAATTTTCAACTTTCAGCGCTGTCACACTTTGAATGACAATTGTGCGGCCATGCAACACTCTACCCTAACTAAACTTTTAGCATTTTTTTTGCACACAAATAGAGCTTTCTTATGGTGCTATTTAATCACCACTGAGTTTTTTTTTTTCCTAAAGAAATGAAAAAAATACCAAAAATGTTGTTATAAAATTTTGTAAACAGGTAATTTTTCTGTTTCACTGTTGTGTGCTGATTAGGCTGCACTGATGGGCAATGATAGGTGGCACTGATGGGCGCTGATAAGGTGGCATTGATAAGGCTGCACTGATAGGTGGGACTGATGGGCACTAATAGGTGCCACTGAAGGGCCCTGATAGGTGGCACTGATAGGCAGCACTGATGTACACTGACAGGTGGCACTGATAGGCGGCACAGATGGGCACTGATAGGCAGCACTGATGGGCACTGATAGGCAGCACTAATAGATCACACTGATGAGGAGGCCCTGATTGGCAGCACTGGTGGGCACTGATTGGCACTAATAGGTGCCACTGAAGGGCCCTGATAGGTGGCACTGAAAGGCAGCACTGATAGGTGGCACTGATGGGCGCTGATAAGGTGGCATTGATAAGGCTGCACTGATAGGTGGGACTGATGGGCACTAATAGGTGCCACTGAAGGGCCCTGATAGGTGGCACTGATAGGCAGCACTGATGTACACTGACAGGTGGCACTGATAGGCGGCACAGATGGGCACTGATAGGCAGCACTGATGGGCACTGATAGGCAGCACTAATAGATCACACTGATGAGGAGGCCCTGATTGGCAGCACTGGTGGGCACTGATTGGCACTAATAGGTGCCACTGAAGGGCCCTGATAGGTGGCACTGAAAGGCAGCACTGATAGGTGGCACTGATGGGCGCTGATAAGGTGGCATTGATAAGGCTGCACTGATAGGTGGGACTGATGGGCACTAATAGGTGCCACTGAAGGGCCCTGATAGGTGGCACTGATAGGCAGCACTGATGGGCACTGATAGGCAGCACTAATAGATCACACTGATGAGGAGGCCCTGATTGGCAGCACTGGTGGGCATTGATTGGCAGCACTGGTGGGCACTATTGGGGCTGAAATGATAATCAGGACACTGATAACCAGTGCCCTGATTATCAGTGCCAATGTCCCCTTGACTCAAGCTGGTTATCGGCTCTCTTCATTTCTCTTCAGCGCTGGGAGAAAAAAAGCCAATGACCGACTTCTCTTTACTTCCTGATCAGCTGTCACGTGGTAAAGGGCCTCTGTAATTGACTCTTTACCCCGACCAGTGATCAGCTGAGTCTGAAGCACTCAGCGTTCACAGTGTGCCCTGTGGGGGGGGGGCGAGGACATCAATAGACAGCCTCTCTGCAAAGTAAGCCTGTGCTGTAGCCATCTCGGCTATAGCATGGACGTGAATGGGGTTAATCTTCAACTGCCATGATGCTGCGCATATGTTCAGTTATCACACCAATTATTGGGTGGTTTGACAGTTTGGTCGAGAGCTCAAACAATGTGACAACTACATTCCCGGCAAGGTCCGGAAATGTAACTGTTTGTTAAAGCGATGGTTTTACTTCTGCTTTAAGGACCGGGCCTTTTCTGGCACTTTTTGTTTACAAGTAAAAATTTGTATTTTTTTCTAAAAAATTACTTTGAGCCCCCCAAACATTACAAATGATAAACATTCTAAATTGAAATTATTATTAATTTAAATTATTAAAATATAACATTATCTAGAGAATAAAATGGCGATCATTGCAATTTTTATGTAAAACGGTATTTGCGCATTGATTTTTCAAATGCTGTTTTTTTGGAAAAGCTACATTTTAATACATTTTACTACAAAAAAGCACAATCTATAACCCAATTTTTTATTGGTAAAATGTAAAAGATAATGTTACGCCGAGTAAATAAATAGCTAACATGTCATGCTTTAAAGTTGCACATACTTGTGGAATGGTGACAAACTACGATACATAAAAATCTCCATAGGCAATGCTTTGAAAAAATGTTTACAGGTTACTTATTTAGAGTAAAGCTGGCCATAGAATATTACATTTTCTTGTTCAATTTACTTTAGATTTACCTTTAACTATGTAGTGCAAGGGCCTGCCTGATTGCATGCAAATTGAAAGTGGTTAGGTTTGCCCTCATATTATATGGTTTTGGTTAGTGGTGCACGGAATGGAAATTTTGGTGCCGAAAACCAAAAAAAATGACAGTTTTCAAAAAATATTTATATTTTTATATACAATTGTCATATGCAGCCTACCTGTGTCTGGGCACTGACAGGCAGCACTGATTGGCACTGATAGGAAGCAACGATTGGCACTGATAGGCAGCACTGATTGGCACTGATAGGTGGCATTGGTTGGCACTGATAGGCGGCACTGATGGGCACTGATAGGTGGAACTGATTGGAATCACTGATTGGCACTGACAGGTGGCATTGATTGGTACTGATAGAGGAGATGAGGTAGTGCTGATTGGCACTGACAGGTGGCACTGATTGGCACTGTCAGGTGGCAATGATTGGTACTGACAGAGGAGATGAGGTGGCACTGATTGGCACTGACAGGTGGCACTGATTGGCACTATCAGGTGGCAATGATTGATACTGACAGAGGAGATGAGGTGGCACTGATTGGCACTCATAGAGGAGATGAGAAGTGGGCGGGACCGAACAGCTCTGATCCTATTAGCTGTTGTTTGATAGCTGTTCGGTCCTGCCCACCCCCGACATCACCGCCGAGTTATGACAGCTTGTCACTCTCTCTGCATGCAGTTACATTACATGACAGTTTCACGAACAGAGCGGCTCTTACAAGCCCGCTATCTGTGCAATGTGAAACTTCTCATCTCCTGCATACACACACCGGACACCCCCC
Organism: Glandirana rugosa; assembly: GCA_018402905.1. Lineage (NCBI taxonomy): Eukaryota > Metazoa > Chordata > Amphibia > Anura > Ranidae > Glandirana > Glandirana rugosa. Next base: position 45,238 of record BLSH010118171.1, read on the forward strand.
GCAATGGGCGTCACCCGGGGCTGACCCCGCCCCCCTTTCGGTATCGGCCATTTTTTTCATTCGGCCGATACCAAAAACTCAGTTTTCGGCCAACAATTTCGGTGCATCCCTAGTTTTGGTAAATCTAAAGGAAAATGAAACAAGAAACTTGTATAATGTATGGCCAGCTTTACAGAGCAGGCCCGGTGCTAGAATTCTTGCTTTCGCTTTAACGTTCGCGGCGATACCTCACATGTGTGGTACGAACACCATTTACATATGCGGGCACGACTTGCGTACGCGTTCACTTCTGCGCGCAAGCATGGAGGGCTTTACATTTTTTTTCTTATTTATTTTATTTTTATTTCTTTTATCACTTCTATTCCTATTACACGGAATGTAAACATCCCTTGTAATAGAAATAAGGATGACAGGTCCTCTTTATGGAGAGTTCTGGAGACCCCACATCTCTTCTTTATCTTTGAAAGCATAAGATCAAAAAAAATAAAATAGTTTACTTCCACCCTAGACCAGAAGTGACGTCATGACGTTGCTCCGGTCCTCCTGGATCATAGCAGTGATCAGAGACAATCTAGTCTCTCCTCTGTGACCAGCCGTGTTGGCTCATTCCCTGGGCTCGCCAATAAGAATGGTAAGCCGGAGAAACACTGGTGAGTGGTGACCCCTAAAACTGATCCATTGGCCAGGATCAGCTGCTTGGATTGCTTTTAGGAGAAACAGAATTGCCTGCTGAAAAAAAAAACATACCGGGGCTATGACTGATAGCTTCAGCCATAGCCCCGGTAAACCACTTCAAAGTCACAAACATACATATACGTATTGCAGTCGGCTAGAAAATTGGATAAGGTGAATTTGAAGTTTGCTTATTAGCACTATAAAAAGTGCTCAAGTGCAGTGGTGGCACGGGCCCGCCCCCCATCCATGCGTCCGGCTCCCTGATCTACACACAGGGGGCTAGATGCATCGATTCCAATGGGGGGCGGTGTTATTTTTTGAAGCATGTGATTAGAGCCAGAGGCTCTAATAGGCTTCAAAAATGGGTGGGCTCGGGGCGCAGAGCACTGCGCTCCAAGCCCACCCAGTTTTGTGACAATAGCGAATGAATACTCACTATTCTCACACTGATTCTCCTCCCAGCCAATCAGGAAGTGGGTCATGAGACCTGTTTCTCCATTGGCCGAAAGGAGAAGTGATCTTATTGGTCAAGGGGGAGGAGGGAGGACATGCACGGCCGGGGGAGAAGCAGGGGAAGACCAACCGACCAGCCGCCAGATTCAGACTCCAGGAATGGCTCACCATCCAGCATCCGGCTCAGCCATCCAGCACTCCCCGGTTTGGACAGGGGAGGGAGGAGGAGGGATGATTGGAGTCATCGTGGGCAAAACATCTGCCTCCAGCAGATAAGATCATGATGGCCAGTGGTCAAAATCAGGGCCTTGCATCACTAGGTTTTTAAGGTGAAACTTCAGCAAGGCTCTAACTGCAAGGAGTTTGCAGATAATTTTTTTTGCAGGACTCCTAGGGAGGGTGCAGGTCCCCCTCACCATCCAAAGCACACGGGAACCTGGCATCAGTTATATTGTTCATCCTAAGTAAACATACGTATCTTCAGTAATGTGTAGGTGTACCATTTATAGGCATCTCTAGACCATGATACCTGGGGCAGTGCCCAGACCTTGTGTCTAGCAAGACCTAGTAACTTTCCCTGTTGTATGTGGGCATTACCAATTGGGGGGTGGGGGGTGGTTAATTAATATAATCAAGCCTACATAATTTTGGCTAGACCTCACAGTTCAGAGACCTAGGAGTGGAGAGAAAGCGGTGAGGGAGCTCTACAGGGGTTTCCATTTTAGTAAACAATAAAGCTTCCACTGACCACCAATGAATGGGAGGTGATAACCACACTGGAAAGTGGCAAACTCACCACCAAAATAAGGATGCACACTAAACACTAATGTAAGGGGCCACACGGAACACCAATGTAGGGGGCCACATGGAACTCTACATCGAGGGTTGGCAAGCCATCGATCCCCATCAACATGGAACACCAATGCAGGGGGGGCCACGCGGAACGCCAATGTAAGATGCCATGTGGAACACCAATGTAGGGAGCCATATGACACACCAATGTAAGGGGCCACATGGAACACCAATGTAAAGGGCCACATCGAACAGCAATGTAGGAGGCCATATGGAACAGCAATGTAGGGGACCACACAGAATGCGAATGTAAGAGGTCACAAGGAACACCAATGTAAGAGGCCACGCGTAACGTATACTCTATACCGGGGTCGCCAAAGCCATCGATCCCCATCGACCGGTCGACCATGGGGAACCAACAGGTGGATCACGACCACACCTCTGCCTCCTCCCAGCCTCCGCCACGATCGTTTACTGCGGAGTGGCAAGTGGGAGGCAGCATGGTGCTGGATGGAGGCTGGGGTCGGGAGCTGTCTCAGAGATTGGTGGTCCTAGGAACCAATCACCAGCTTGTTATGAAATGTTAACTCCGGCAGCTCCTGCTCCCGCCTTCCACCCAGTACTATGCCGTCTCCTGATCTAAACTCTGCTGTACATACACTGACAGGTAGAAAGTGCTACCTACACAGCGCTGTGTATATGTAAGGGGGGGGGGATTTGATGTGGACGGAGGAAACACTGTTATGGGGGGGGGGGGGGGGCAGAGGACACTACAGTGAGGGGATTGTGATGAGAGATGGACAGAGGACACTTCTTTGGGGGATGGGGAGGCAGGACCGTTTGTGGGGGCAGAGAGCACTGCATTGGGGGGTACAGAACACCATGTCTACATCTTTTTTTTTCTGAGCTTGATCCTTTTTGTTTTGTTTTTTTAAGTAGACCCCCACCTGGTATCTTTGCTTTCCTACATGTTGTCTGGGTAGATGTTAACCTCTGGAAGGTTGCCTACCCCTGCTCTGTATAGTCCTGACTGTTATACTCTGCACGCTATGTTCTACATTAAATACTCTTCAGGCCTGAACTCTATAGCTACATAGTCCTGAATGCTGCACACAGTATAATATGTAATGTATTCTACATGAAATGCTCCTGAGCCCTGAATTCTATAAACTACACAGTCCTAAATTCTGCACCCACTATGCTATGTTGTACAATATATACTATATTACCAAAAGTATTGGGACACGTGCCTTTACACACACACATGAACTTTAATGGCATCCCAGTGTTAGTTCGTCGGGTTCAATATTGAGTTGGCCCACCCTTTGCAGCTATAACAGCTTCAACTCTTCTGAGAAGGCTGTCCACAAGGTTTAGGAGTGTCTATGGGGAATGTTTGACCATTCTTCCAGAAGTGCATTTGTAAGGTCAGGCACTGATGAGGATGAGAAGGTCTGGCTTGCAGTCTCCACTCTAATTCATCCCAAAGGTGTTGAGGTCAGGACTCTGTGCAGGCCACTCAAGTTCCTCCACCCCAAACTCACTCATCCATGTCTTTATGGACCTTGCTTTGTGCACTGGTGGGCAGTTATGTTGGAACAGGAAGGGGCCATCCCCAAACTGTTCCCACAAAGTTGGAAGCATGGAATTGTCCAAAATGTCTTGGAATGCTGACGCCTTAAGAGTTCCCTTCACTGGAACTAAAGGGCCAAGCCCAACCCCTGAAGAACAACCCCACACCATAATCCCCCCTCCACCAAATGATTTGGACCAATAATTGGGAATCTGCTGGATGTTGATCAGCAGGCACATCAGGTGGGCATACAGTGGCGGCGGATCGGCGGACACATCAGGATCAGGCTGCGGCTCCCCTGTCCTCTTCTCTTCCGCCGTGCATCTCCTCTCCTCCTCCTGTAGGTGTCCAATAGGATCGCCCCTCCTTTTCAGCCTAACAGACCCGCTTCCCGATTGGCCAGGAGGACAATCAGTGTTGTAATATTTATTCGCTGTTGCAACGCACCTTGTTTAGATGTGGCATTCGTTATTTCGGATAATTTGTAACTTTGGATACATTTGCATTCATTACGTTCACAGCCAAATTTGAAAGGAAATTGCAATACCTTTAATTTCATAGTTGGTTATTAGTAGTCAGTTAGTTATTATTTCAGATTTTCAAATTTTCTGATTTTTGTTCTTATTTTCAGATTTTCAAATTTTTCTGAAGTTACAAACTTATTTGAAATAACGAATTTCAATCATTACGAATGACCTGAAAAACGGTAAAAAAAAAAAAAAGACATATGAAACAAAAAAAACACATTTTTCGGCAGTGCGCATGTCTAATACATGTATGACTGCGCAATTACCAGCTAAAGTAGTGCAGTGCCAAAATAGCAAAAAAATGGCCTTGTCCTAAAAAGGGGGGTAGAACCTTCCGGAGTTGAAGTGGTTAGGAAAACACCACACTCACTTATTGATTAGGAGGCTTGGGTTTGCAGTGACGACATTGGTTTTTGTCCCCACGTCAATAGTCCAATTTAATGGAGGTAAATTCAACCTGCAATACATTAAAGAGAAAGTACGGTGCTTTATTTTTAGTAATTTTTGCATTTTTCATCTTAAAGTGAAACTTTAGAAACGTTAGTTCAGGACTCTATCCAATAATACAGTTCATTAAGAAAAAAAATGCAAGCAGTGTAAATATCTGTATCTGTATGTGATTTTTACATCCGGGTTTACGGCACGCCGGTGACCAGCTCCCGCTGTAATTGGACACAGCGGGAGCAAATCAGCGGGTCCGGCGGACCCGATGTCCGCTGTGACCTACTGATCATTCCCCGACAGAGGCAGAACGGGGAACTGTCTATTTGAACAAGCCGTTCTGTTATTAGGGAAGACAAAGATCCTGTGTTTCTGCTAAGCAGGAACAAATATTTCTGGAGGTTGAGAGAACAGGACAGCATCAGCCAGTAATCCTGATGGGACACACATGCTTGACACTTGTATGTATCCTGATCAAAGGGATTTGATTAAACATTATAAAAAACAGGAACCCGCGCTCACTATTAAAAGAGTATAAGTATTAGGTAATAGTCAAAATGTTGAGATAAGTACCAGAAATGTAATGATTAAGAATGGCAGCACGCATAAACAACAGATCTATATTGTCCAAAGATACACTAAAAACACATATGCAGCGCCTATAATATGAAAATAAGTTGATTCAGATGGTAGTCCTTCAGTTTATGATGATAATTAAATCCGTTTAATCGTATGCCAGTTATCTCTGAAATATCTGCGGTGTAGAAAAAATGGATGCAGGCTTACCAGATGGTGGTGGTATATACACGGGTGTTTTAATCCCAACCGGGCGGTTGCTCATCCGATCAACGGGAAGCAAAGGAACCTATCCTATAGGGGCAAGAGAAACATCCACAATCGTGTGATACCGTTTCAAAAAGGTTTATTGCGAATTATAGATTAAAAATACTCACATATTGTAAATAAAACAAGAGCTCATAGAAATGGCAGGAGATGGAGGAAACCGACGCGTTTCGGTACCCCAGATGACGGCCCATTGAGCCGAAACACGTCGGTTTCCTCCATCTCCTGCCATTTCTATGAGCTCTTGTTTTATTTACAATATGTGAGTATTTTTAATCTATAATTCGCAATAAACCTTTTTGAAACGGTATCACACGATTGTGGATGTTTCTCTTGCCCCTAGACGTACATTGCACACTGGATTACCCCCTGGACGAGAGGAGTTAGAGCCATACCCCTCCCCACCAGCGCCCACCCAGGTCTGAGGGTATCCCCCCAGGAGGAACAGATTACCAGGACCAAGGACCGTTCCCCAGCGACACCAGATGTTCCCCCAGGATAGGTTCCTTTGCTTCCCGTTGATCGGATGAGCAACCGCCCGCTTGGGATTAAAACACCCGTGTATATACCACCACCATCTGGTAAGCCTGCATCAATTTTTTCTACACCGCAGATATTTCAGAGATAACTGGCATAAGATTAAACTGATTTAATTATCATCATAAACTGAAGGACTATCATCTGAATCAACTTATTTTCATATTATAGGCGCTGCATATGTGTTTGTAGTATTTGATTAAACATGTTTGACCATTCATGTGATGGTCCACTGGATCTGCCATGTGATGTTCATTTGGGGCCAATTCATTGTGGGAGTTCAATGCACACCATGTAAAGAAGTCTGAAAGAGACTAAGGAGGAAGTAACCATTTGACCACAGTGAGCGGAAGATAGTGGCTTTAACCATCCCCAGATGCTGCGGCTTATCTCTTTGTCTCCGGTCTGACTTGAGTGCTAGCACGCACCCAGAAGGCTTGCTTGACCCCAGTCATAAGGGTCCTTTGTAGTCGGTAAGAGGCAGTGTGTTACGGGTGATGGTGGCGGGTTTCCTACCTCTTCCTTATGAGCAATACAGAGGACGATTATCATTCTGCCATATTATATATATGGACTGATTACTGTATGGACTTTGTCTATTAGTGCCGCACCAACTTTATATGTATTTTATTATTGTGAATGCTCAACAGTATTGTGCCGCTGCTTCTCCCTTTTTCATATGTGGGCTTAACGCAGCAGTTACCCTCTTTAAATCCATTGTGTGGGCACTACTTAGCAGAACCTGGTTATGTAATGTGAGTTTGAAAAGGGGGAATCTCTTGCAATACATTTCCATGCATGAGCAGACAAATTAAGCTGTTAGTCAGGCTAGGCTAAGGGCCGGTTCACATTGTAGCGGCGCGGAGCGGCGCGGAGCGGCGCGGAGCGGCGCGGAGCGGCGCGGAGCGGCGCTCCAGGCGATCTCAAAGCGGCTTGCTAGGAGACTTCTATCATAGAAGTCAATGCAAGCCGCCTGACATCGCCCTAAAAATACTGCAGGGACCATTTTTCTAATGCGGAGCGAAGCGATTCGCTCCTATTAGAACGGTCCCATTTGCACAGCATTGAGGCGAATTGTCAGGCGACTCAAATCGCCTGACAATTCGCCTAGATGTGAACTGCCAGCGAAGTCGCGCCGCTCCGCCCTGCTGCAGTGTGAACCGGCCCTAAATGTCCAGCAATCAACTTAATCACATTTGATTAGGTCAGGTGTGCACTGCAGGGGCTTGAGCTGCAATGTTGAGTTGTGTCCAGCAGATGCCAAAGTCTTAAGCCTCGTACACACGGGACGACGATCGCACGTACGACCGTGTTGAATCGTATGTTGCATAATGTAAATAGCATACTGACATGCACTCGACGGTCGTACATGCAACTTGCGGCCGGCCGAACGTGATGACGGGAACGAGCGTATAAAGAGGAAGTAGCGTCACCCTTTGGGCTCCTTCATCTAATTTCGTGTTAGTTGAAGTGGACTTGGCGCATGCGTGTTTAGCACAATACAACTTGTTGTACCCAACTGCTCTACACACGATACAACGATCGTATGCGAGCTTGTTGGCACAACCAAGTTTTGTAGTCTGCACATACAACTCCCATGCACGACCGTCGTATGTTCAACTGTTGAAAGCGCTCACACAAACGATCGATTTCACATGCAACGGTCGTGAGTACGACGTGTTGAATGCGATCGTCGTCCCGTGTGTATGAGGCATAAGGATGGGTTCACACTTGTCCGACAAACAGACTGACATTATGAGCACAAGTCGCATTACGTCACCAAATCAATGTTTCCCTATGAGAGCCGTCTTAACTGGTCCGATACAAGTCGGTCCGACTTTGAAAAAGGTTCCTGTACTACTTTGGTCTGACTTTGGTCCTACTTCAGCCCATTGAATATCATTGAAGTCGGATCAAAGTCGGATCCTTGTTCTAACCGTCCGACTTGGTGATTACAGCCGCAGTTAAAGGAATTTATCTCACACTGGGATTATTCTGATTGGTAAAAGGACAAGTCACTATCTCAAAGTCGGGGCAAAATCTTATCTTGTTCATTCAAGTCAGATGGAAGTAGGACCAAAGTAGAGCCGATATTGCAGGGCAAAGTAGGATCAAAAGTCTGACCGTTTTTGTGTCGGATAGCCTGAACCCAGCCTTAAGGCTGAGCACTACAGTATAAATAGTAATAAGTTTAATTTTAAATAATTACATTTAGAACATTGTATAGCTAAAGGTGGGAGACGCCCATAGTCAATTTAAATAGCTTCTTTGGGGATTCTCTTATTTTACTCTTACCTAAACACAAAGTCAGCCCGGTCAATTTCAGCGCCACAAAAGCTGTTGTTTAAAATTCCTCCATTGCCCACCACTGCACAACTTTTGATTGGCTTCTGGAATGGGGACTTCTGGAATGAAAGAGAGATCTGTTCATAATCCAACCTTATTGGAGCTCTATTCATAACTTGAATACCAAGGCAATCAATGGCAGGATTGGGTGTTACTGAGAGACCTCTATTCATCATTGGTCTGATACGCCAACCAAAGCAGTATAAAAATCAATGACCCACATCTAATATTCCGAAGTCACAGTCCTCATCATCAACAATGAATCTATTAACAAGGTCAACCTCATCTATCAAAGAGAATCGGCCAAATCATTGCAACAAATGTCTACTTCAACTTGGACTGATATGGCTTCTTTGGCTTCTGTGACCTTCTTCCCTGTGACAGTGACCCACAATAGATTAGTGTGCGGCTCAGGCTCCGTCAATATGGGGAGTAATCTAGATCACAGGTCTCCAAACTATGGCCCTCCAGTTGTTCAGAAATTACAATTCCCATCATGCCTAGTCATATCTTTGAATGTCAGAGTTTTACAATGCCTTGTGGGACGTGTAGTTCTGCAACAGCTGGAGGGCCGCAGTTTGGAGACCCCTGATCTAGATGATTCCGCATTTACATCAGGAGTGCCAGAGAGGGATTGTGACGTACCTGATGGTGGAGTCTTTGCAACCTCTCTTACCACCCTGATTCAGGAACCCCTGGTAGAGTAGACAGGAGGTTCGGGAGTGCAGGATAGCACAAGGGCTGGACTGGGTCACAGATGGTAGGTGGAGGTCCAGCAAAGACTGGTGCAGGACTGAGAAGTGATGCAGGCAGGGGCAGAAGTACAAAGGATCAGACAGGAGAATAGTCATAGGCAAGCAGAGGTCGGTGCAGACGGAGATCAACAGGGTCAAGGTCAAGCCGGGTCACAGATAACAGGAACTCAGAAACAGATCACTCTGGGACAGGGGAATGCTGTAGAATGGACAGCACCGGCTGCATGGTGCTGTCCAGTTTATATAGACTGTTTGATGCGCCGCTGAGCATGCACCTGCCACATGCGCACCTACCGCATTGCGCGTGCCTGTGCAGAGGAACAGGCATTCTGCACAGATTTTCAGCCTGTGTTCTCTGACAAGGATGGAGTTCATCCCAGCTCCTGCATTCACTGGAAGTAAACGAAGAAGGACTCCTTAATGCTGCACATCCATGAATAGTAGCTATAAGAGTGGCATATTCAAATAATATCTTGTGAGCAACTAAAATAAACAACATGTAAAGCAGGCAGCAAGGAACATACTGCCAATACAAATGTGCAAAGTAATAGCTAAAAGACTATCTTAAAGATTCAAGCACTGTCACAGGGAATAAAAGAGGAAGGATTCCCTAGTGCCACACATCCATGAAGTCTAATAGTATAGAAAAGAGTGGCAAGCCTGGGCTCCAGCCAGGCCATGCCCCAACACGTCTGCCCGTCATGACTAAGCTCCTCTGGTTGGAGCGAAATGCGTTGGGGTGGCCTGTCAGGAGCCCAGGCTGAGGTTGTCAGTCTTAACACTACTAACAGACTTCATGGATGTGCGGCACTAGGGAGTTCTTCCTCTTTTATCCCATGTGACAGTGCTTGGGTCTAACTGCCAATCGGTAGGCATGAATACTTTCACATGACTGGGGGAGTGACATCACAGCTCCCCTGGCTCACCAACATTGCTTATTCTAGGGCAGGCTGTGGCTGAAAAAGGAGCGGAGAGGAAGTACTGGCAAGGTTAGTAAATGGGGTGCCCTTTGTAGAGGCACTGCCACTCGGATAGACAGATTTTTGATGATTCTCAAAGAGGTCTAGTTATAAAAATAAAAACAATTAATGCGTGAATCCTTGCAATGTGTCTAATATGTGTATTTTCTATGATTGTCAGCTCCTTTTATTTTCCTGATTTCAGTATTTCAGAAAGATACCACCACACTATGGCCACTGGATGGAGCTGATGATCAAAGGAAATAAACATAATATTAAGCACCTTACATTTTTTTTTTTCTATAAATGGCCCCTTGGTGACACCGGGGCAAGGAATGAACAGAATGGGGTCACCAGTACAGGAAGGATCATAAAGAAAAACAACTGAGTTTTGTTCTATTCGTTCCTCACTGTTATAAAATCATTGTAATTTTTTATTTTGTAAATTTAACATAAGTGCAGCGCTCATGAGAAAATAATCATTAGCAAATACATACATATATAAATGCAACATATACAAATGCTATAATGTGACAAAAGAAAGTGACCATCAAAAAGGGGTCCATATACTGTGTAGAAAAGTCCACCTCAACTAATGTGTAAAGATACAAATAAAATGTCCCAAAATTAAATAAGTGATGAATCTTCTGAAGAAGATGGGTTCTCCTTTAACAGAAGAGGTATCAGAAAAAGCCTTCTCCAAAACAGCACCCGTGTATATAAATCCACCTTACCGAATGATGGGACCTCCTATAAAGGATGGTCAGAACACGCATTGCATATAATCACTGTGGCAAGGGAATCACTGGAACTCCAACAGACCTTCCTCATAACGCTCAAAAATGTCCTCCAAAAAAGGTCTCTTAGTAAGTAGGTGAAACGACCAAATTAAAACTACTCACAAAGTCATAAGTAAAACAACCATGATCATGCAGTCAAATACAAGCATCAGAACTTTTTCTTGTGCTACATATTCATCCACCTCTGGCTGGCATCACCATCACTGGCCCTGCCCAATGCGTTTTGTCACAGTGGACGTCATCAGGGGGAGTGGCTATAAGGCAGCGTTACGCACCAAACTTATTTTTAATGGCCGGGATTAAAAGTGGAAGTGAGTGTGCATGCTCCACAATCCAGAACAACACAGCAATAGATACGGGTTGCCAGGATACAGATTGCTCATTGGCAGCAACAGAAAAAGTCTAAAAATTCAACGAAGGATAAACAGCTCCAATGGACAGCGCCATCTTGTGCACATAAAAAAAATGCACAATTAAACTAAAAATATGTGGAACCCGTGGAATATGTGGAATTTTTTTTTAATGTTATTGGTGGCTCTGTTACCATTGGTGACACTTCCCTTTAGAATAAATTCCTTCTTACCCCAAGTTACTGAGATAGGAAATCCAAAATAAGCAAAATTGCCTCTTAGGCAGTTGTCACCAAAAGAGGTGTCCCCACTGAATTATCTCCCCTCCTGCTCCTGTGACAAACTACAAAACTGTTTTCCCATGAATGTAGTGACCTGGACAATTATAGAGGATGAATTTTCCCCAGCATTGACAGGCAACCATATCAAACTATAAAACAAAAAAAAAACTAAAGTTAGTGCAGAAAGTGTGAAGTTCAAGTGGTCTATTGATAAGAAAAAAATTGCTGTGCGAATGTTTGTGCATTAGATTGATTTCTTATGATTGTCAGCACCATCTAGTGGCCATAATGCCGTATTTTCCTGATTAAGGTATTTAACTACCTCCTGCCCGCCATATAGACAAAAGACTGTGGAGTAGGGTTGCTCCTGTCCTGGGAAGACGTCATATGATGGCGGCCAATCTTGCCTTCATTGCGCTCCTCCGAGGAGTTTGCTGCGGACGTGGACGTGCCGTGTCCGTGGGATGCGGCAGGACCTCGATCGCGGTAAAGAGCCCTTTATGTGATTGGCTGTGTCCAATCACATGTAAACAAGGAAATGCTGTTACCAGCTTTTCTTGCCTCACGCTGACAGAGTGTGAGGAGAGGAGTGCCACTCAGCGGCATCTCCTCTCAGGGGAGGCTTGAATAGGTAATCGGGGGACTGATTACAATTCAGCTACAACAGTGCCCATAAGTGATGCCATTCTGTACCTATCTGTAATGCCAATCTGTGCCCATTAGTGACACCAGTCTGTGCCCATCAGTGATGCCAATTTGTGCCCATCATGTGAGGCCAATTTGCTCATCAGTAATGCCATCAGCGCTGCCTTTCAGTGCCCATCAGTGCCTGCTCTTCAGTGCCGGCCAGCAGCACCCATCAATGCTGCCCAGGAGTGCCCCCATGCCCCTTTACTCTCATATAAGCTTTCAAAATGGGCACTTTTGATTTTTCCTGTTCGGCTCCCATAGACTTCTATGGGGTTCAATGTTCTGGATAGAACCAAACAGGGGGGTGTTTGGTTCATCCTTATACACCAGTGCCCCCATAGCAAGTGGCTTGCTAAGGTGGGCACTTGATGGGGGTTGGAAGAGCCAGAAGCGTCAGTGGGGGACCCGACAAGAAGAGTATCTGGGCTAAAAAAAATTAAAGTTTTACAATCATTTTAAGTTATTAAAGATGAAAGCTTTCAAAATGCCTTAGATTCCTTCTTTGGGCTTTTTACTGTTCTGACATTCACATATTTATCTAAAGAGGAGCAATTCCTATAGGTCCCCCCTCTCAATCCCTCACTTTCTCTTGGGGATCAGACGTGGGAAGAAGCCCTTGATCCCCAATACCTGGACATGGAGCCTTGTAGGGGGGAAAGTATGGCCACACCCCCTTGCAACATACCTCCCAATATTGAAAGGCATGCCTTGGTATGGATCAGGAGGGGCACGATTGATGCCCTCCCTTTCCTGTTTAACCAGGCTGCATACCTGGATAAGGGTCTGGTTTGAACGTTAAGGGGAACCCAGTGTGTTTTTTTTTTTTTAAAACCCCTGTTTTTTTTAAATGTTGCTTTTAAAGGACTACATTGTACTGTTCAGTAACTTTACATACAGCTATTAAGCATTCCTCAAGCATGTTATACAACCCCTTCTGGACCACCCATTGCATATACTGTATACTGTGGCCGGGCTGCACAAAATCCTGTACCTGATTTTGTGCAAACAAACTAGGGTGTGCGTGTGCCGCCGGAGCCCCGCTCCCGTTGTGGTTGGACAAAGTGGGTGCCACTCAATGGGTCCAATGGCCATGTTCCAAGGAATGGCAGAACGTTGATCTGCCTATGTAAACAAGGCAGATCACCATTCTGTGAAGGAGGGAAAGGGAGATCTTGTGTTTTTGCTAAGCAGAAACCCGGATCTCTCTTTTCCTCCAGTGCATCCACTCCCCCCACAGTAAGAAAGCACTCCCGAGGAGGACACTTAACCCTTTGATCGCCCCTAATGTTTAACCCCTTCCCTGCCAGCGTCATTTTTAGCACTGATCACTGTATTGGTGTCACTGGCCCCCAAAAAGTGTCAGATTTGTCCGCCGCAATGTCACAGTCCCCCTAAAAATCACTGATCGTCGCCATTACTAGTAAAAACAATAAAAAAAATGTAAAAAATCATAAAAATATCCCATAGTTTGTAGACGCTATAACTTTTGTGCAAACCAATCAATAAACACTTATTGGGATTTTTTTTTACCAAAAATATGTAGCAGAATACATATTGGCCTAAATTGATTAAGAAATTCGATTTTTTAATTTTTTTTAGGGTATGTTTTATAGCAGAAAGTAATATATATATATTTTTTTTTATTTTTTTTTTTTTCAAAATTGTCGCTCTTTTTGTTGTTTATAGCGCAAAAGATAAAAACCGCGGAGGTGATCAAATACCACCAAAAGAAAGCTCTATTTGTGGGGAAGAAAGAACATCAATTTTATTTGGGTACAACATCGCACGACTGCGCAATGGTCAGTTAAAGTAACGCAGTGCCGCATCGCAAAAAAATGGCGTTGTCAGGAAGGGGAGTAAACCTTCCGAGGCTGAAGTGGTTAAAGTAGTTATGTATTTTCAATGTTGTCCTTTAGGCCTCATGAAAAGATGGCAAGTAAACAGATACATAACGTGTCACACTTTACAATTGGAATGGCGAAAAACTACGGTACTTAAAAGTCTCCATAGACAACACTTTAAAAATGTTTACAGGCTACCGGTTTAGAGTTACAGAGGAGGTCTAGTGCTAGAATTATTGCTCTCACTCTAACGATCACGGCGATACCTCACATGTGCGGTGTGTTTAAATATGCGTGCGCAACTTACATATGCGTTCGCTTCTGCGCGTGAGCACAGGGGCATGGGGGGCCTTTAAACTTTTTCATATTTTTTTTATTTATTTTTTATACTGTCCCTTTATTTATTTATTTATTTATTTTTATTGAATTACTTTTATTCCTATTACAGAAATAAGAAAGAGGGAAAGGAGGGAAATAGAAATAAGGGATGACAGCTCCTCTTTATGGAGAGATCTGGGGTCTATAAGGCCCCACAAATCTCTCCTCTACCTTTGAAAGCAAGATATAAAAAAAAAAAAAAAAATGATAAATAAAAAAAAAAATATTTACTTCCGCCCGAGACTGGAAGTGACGTTATGACGTTGCTCCGGTCCTCCTAGATCATAGAGGTTATTAGAGCTGATCGGGATCCTCCTCACCTCTGTGACCAGCCGCCTGATCATTTCCCGGACTCACCGGTAAGAACGGTAAGCCCGAGAAACACTGTCCACTAGATGGAGCGGAGGAACATAAGGAATACATATGTCTTTGTAACATTACTGATGTTATTTAATAGCTCTATAGAGGGAATTAGCAAATAAATGTAACTATTTGTTTACATTTTTTACACATATTCATTTCCTCTAATATTCTTTAGAAATTGTTAAACTGTATCTCTTGTTACAAAGACATAATATCTATGTTTCTCAGCTCCATCTAGTGGCCATACCAGAGTATTATACTACTGCCTAAAATGTTCAAAAGATAAAAAAAAAATGCCCGAAGAGTGATTGTTTTTGCATAATTTCCACAAAAGGAATATTTGTAATGATTCCCTATGCTTATTTTTTTATGAATAGACCACTAAACTCTAAGCTTTCTGCATCAGCCAATAGCTAACATTGTACAAAATCTACATTACTCTATTAGAGAGGTCTCCAAACTTTCTAAACAAAGGGCCAGTTTACTGTCCTTCAGAGTTTAGGAGGAGGGGGGAGGTTTTGGCTGGTGGGATTAGAAAACGCCCTGCCATCAATTGGAGTAAGCAATACTCCATAATTATATAAGTACCTGAAATAAACAAATAAATAATAAAATAAATAAATGTGGTGTCAGTGGGAAGGAATAGTGCCCCATTGTTGGTAACAGTGGAAGGATTAGTGCCCCATCACTAGTATTAGTGGAAAGGATAGTGCCCCATTGTTGTTGTCAGTGGAAGGAATAGTGCCCCATCATTGGTGTCAGTGGGAGGATTCGTGCCCCATTGTTAGTATCAGTGGGTGGACTGGTGCCCCATTGCTGGTATCAGTGGAAGGAATAGTGCCCCATTGTTGGTATCAGTGGGAGGAATAGTGCCCCATCATTGATGTCAGTGCATGGAATAGTGCCCCATTGTTGGTATCAGTGGGAGGAATAGTGCCCCATCATTGGTGTCAGTGGAAGGAATAGTGCCCCATCATTGGTGTCAGTAGAAGGATTAGTGCCCCCTTGTTAGTACCAGTGGGTGGAATGTTGCCCCATTGTTGGTTTCAGTTGAAGGAATAGTGCCCCATTGTTGGTATCAGTGGGTGGAATGATGCCCCATAATTGGTGTCAGTGGGAGGAATAGTGCCCCATCATTGATGCCAGTGGAAGGAATAGTGCCCCATTGTTGTTATCAGTGGGAGGAATAGTGCCCCATCATTGGTATCAGTGGGAGGAATAGTGCCCCATCATTGGTGTCAGTGGGAGGAATAGTGTCCCATCATTGGTGTCAGTGGGAGAAATAGTGCCCCATCATTGGTGTCAGTGGGAGGAATAGTGTCCCATCATTGGTGTCAGTGGGAGGAATAGTGTCCTATCATTGGCATCATTGGGAGGAATAGTGTCCTATCATTGGTGTCAGTGGGAGGAAAAGTGCCCCATCATTGGTGTCAGTGGGAGGAATAGTGCCCCATCATTGATCACAGGTGTGTCAGGAGGGAGGAGTTTCTCCTGCTTCTGTGTGGTGGTGGAGATGCTCCAGGTGCTCTGTGTGAGAGGGGAGTTTGGTGAAATCTCTCCCCGCCCTTGTGGCCCCCTCCTGGGGAGGCCATGGAGGCCTCTACTGCTGGAAGTTCACAGCCATCCCCTGGACTGTCTGGTGACATGCTGGCCCCCATGCAAGGCATGGGTGGTGATCTCTCAACCCCTGGTGAGGATGAAAGCTTGGAGGCCATTCGGGAGTGAGTGGTGGCCGGCAAGGAAAGAGACAAGCTCTACAAGCTTAGAGCGGAATTGAAGCGTCTGCGAAGGCAGCGTGAAGGTTTGCACAGCCACAGCCATGGATCCATGGATGCAGAGATCCAGTTGGCTAAGGTCCGGCTGGAACACCAGGAAACCGTTCTGTCCATGATGGAAGGCAGAGATGGGCCCTTCAAGGAGAAGTTTTCCAATGATCGTAGGTTTGCAAGAGTGACAAAGATGGAGGTGGAGGAGGAGATCCCCAGTTCTGACCCCCTGCCCCCTCAAGGAGAGGTAAGCAGCCCTATGCAATCCCAGGACTCAGGAGTAGAGTTGAGCGAACCCGGACTGTAAAGTTCGGGTCCGTACCGAACTTTGGGGTGTCCGGGACCCGGACCCGGACTTTTCAAAAAAAGTCCGGGTTCGGGTCCGGTGTTCTGGTAATTTTAATGAAAAATCTTTAAAATGCTGTAAAAAAGCCCAGGAAGGTCCTAGAGGTCTGCAAAAGGAAGGAAAATGTGGGTAAGGGTGGGACAAGTGCCCTACAAAGAAATGGGGACAGGGAAATAACTTTAAATATTTAAAAAAAAATAAAAACATAAAAATGCAAAAATGGAGATCATCTTCAAAATGGGTCTGAAAAGTATTAATTAACATTAGAGGCCATAGAACTGTTCTAAAATCATCTTCAAACTATGTCCAAAAAGTATAAATAAGCCCGGAGTACCCATATCA
>BLSH010118171.1:66146-85492 GCA_018402905.1 Glandirana rugosa
TGCTCGAGAATGACTGAATTACGACCGCTGTAAATAACAGCGGTGAAAATTGCCTCCCCCCTGACGGTAAACCCAATAACTCACCTAACGAAGAATCGAGGGGAGACGACGAGTAGTGGTCTTCGGAGAGAGAAAGAACTCCGGAGGAACTTGAGGTAAAGTCTTAGACTTTATACGAGTCTTCTTCGGGGTCTACTCCTTTATAGATTGAACCTCCGGGATCTTGTCAACCTCTGTCCGTGACCTCGAAGGGCAGGGACAAGGTAGGAGTGACGGACGGAGAAGGCGGAGGGTTGGAAGGAAGAGAGGAGGTCCATGACGTCCAGGCTACGTCTCTACGAGAGTAGAGAACGAAAAAAGAAAACTTCAGAAGTGTCATCTGAAGAAATGTCTCCTTCTTCACCATGGAAAAACCATGAGAGATGGTGAGGACCACCCCCTCCTGGAAGAAAATTCAGTCTGAATCCTCCCCCTCTGAGTATCCCCCATGAGTCTCCCCCTCCTAAGTCTGACTTAAAAGAAGGTCCTCCCCCACCAGGAGTGGTAGAGAGTACCAAAAAGGTACCACTTCTTCCTCTGTAAAGAAGTCTACTGTGAAGACTTCAAAAGAAAAAAGCAAGAGATGAGAGCATCTCTGCATCGGACCTGCAGTACCTGGAGGAGAGAAGGAAGGTTGGGAGGCGGAAGAGGCAGGCAGTGAGGATGGAACAGGGACGGGAAGCTCCAGTGCCTGTCTCCAACTGTTCTAGGGCCTCCAAGTTAGATATTTCCTCATCTGGGGCTTCTTCTGAGCATATTTCAGATTCTGAAATGGAGTTCAAGGAGGCCTCAAGAAAGAGAGAGGCTTCTGGTGATGAGCAGCAGAGGGGAGCTAAGAAGCAATCCACTCAATAACCCAAATGGCAGTCCCCCCTCCGTTAAAAGTGGCGACAATAAATGTCGCCAGCATTAAGTCAGTAAGAGCTCGTTCTATGGCCTTCTTTTTGTTCAGCCAATTAGATGCTGACATTTTATTTTTACAAAAGACTAGGCTCACCTCCTTGGCAGATATTCATATGGCCAAGAGAGAGTGGAGGTATGGTCCATCTTACTGGTGTTTTGCGGCCGAGCCTTATGGCGGTGTGGCGGTGTTGTTTGAAAACAGCATGGTAACTGTCCGGCGGGTTTTTGAGGTGGAGATTGGGAGATGTATGGTCTTAGACGTCCTTGTGGGAGGGCAGGACCTGCTCCTAATTAATGTTTATGGACCACACACAAAGTGGGACAGGAAATGCCTTTTTACAAGGATCAAGCCATTTCTTTTAACATCCCGGCAAGTGGTCTTTGGAGGTTACTTTAATACAGTAACTAGACCCAAGGACAGGAAGGACTTCAGGGACAAGCTGGGATATGATAGCGTTTTTTTAAATAGTATGATTAGGGATGCTGGTCTTGTGGATGTGCACATTAAGCACCTCCCGGATGACACTGGGTTCACCTTTCATCGGGATAGTAGTCAGAGTAGGATTTTTTTTGAAGGAGACCTCTGCTTTCTCGCCCCCAGCGGTGAAGGCAGTAGAGTTCTCTGATCACTGTATGCTATCTGTGTTCTTGAATGCTTCAGACACCCCACAGAGGGGCAAGGGCATCTGGAGATTGAATTTGACTCTCCTTGAGGAAGAACATGTTAGACAATCCTTTGAGGAATTCTTTCAGGCAAAGGTGACCATCCTGGACTTTTGTAGCAGCAAGGCTGAGTGGTGGGAGCTGATCAAAAAGAGGATTGCTGTATTCTTCAGGGGCCTAACCAATAGAAAACAATTTGATAAATACATGACCTACCAACTTTTACAGAGGAACCTGGATATTTTTGTCTTGAGAGGAGGAGATCCTGGGGCAATCTCTGAAGTAAAACTCCTTCTCAGGAAGTGTCAATGTGATCGGCATGCCTCTTTGGTTCTGGAGAGGGACTATGGGAAGTACCACTCGTCTGACCCTTACCAGAACGGAAAACAAGGTGTAGCTGTTAAAGCGGTTGTTGGCCTTAAGGATGTTACAGGTTCCTTGACAAAGTCCAGGTCAGGGATCCTGAAGGTCGTGAGGTCCTTTTATGCTGACCTTCTTGGGAGGAAAGAGCTTGACCGTGACAAGATGGAAAGCTTTTTGGACTCTACTCCAGGTCTAAATGGTGGAGATGTTCCATTGATGAATTTGACAGAGGAGATCACAGTTGAAGAGGTTATTAGGGCAATTGAACAGCTTGCCATCAAAAAGTCACCTCACCCAGATGGCTTGACGGCTGAGTTTTACAAAGCCTTTACGTCTATTCTGGCCCCACATTTGGTAGAGGTTTTTAACAGTTGCCTTACTGGGGGAATGCTTCTCCCTTCAATGAGACACATAGCTGTGATTCTTCTTTCAAAAAGTAAAGATCCTTCGGTGATTGAGAATTGGTGCCCCATCAGCCTTCTCAATGTCGATAGAAAGGTACTGGCAAAGATATTTTTCTGGCACCTATCGTCAGTAGCAGAGTCTTTGCTTTCTCGTCATCAGCACTGTTCGGTCCAGGGAAGGAGCACCTTCACAGTGGTTTTAGCTGTTCGGGAGGCCTTGGAGCAGTGCAGGGCTGCAGGCTGGGGAAAGTATTTGCTGGCATTGGATCAGGCAAAGGCTTTTGATAGTGTTAACCTTGAGTACCTGTGGTTGCCCCTTAGTAAGTACGGTCTGCCGGGTGGTTTTGTTGATTGGTTGAAAGTCTTGTATAAGGAGGCAGAAAGCTTTCCTCTTGTTAATGGTTGGGTTGGGCAGTCCTTTGAGGTTGGCTCCGGGGTGTGCCAGGGTTGACCCCTGAGTCCCCTGCTCTATGTGTTTGCAATCGACCCCTTCATCAGGAGGCTAGAGAGCAGCATGTTGTGTGGGGTACCAGTGGGGCTCCCGGGTGAGCTGCCTTTGAGGGTCGTTGCCTATGCGGACGATGTGTCAGTGATTGTCACTGGGACAGATGAAGCGGAGGAGGTGGTCTCACTGACATCACGGTACTCTGAAGCATCAGGCTCCAAGATCAATCAGGAAAAGAGTGAAGTTTTCTGGATGGGAAAGGAAGGTGAGGGGTTTGACCTCCCGGACACCTTTCCAGTGCCCCAGGAAAAAATTAAGATACTAGGCATTGAATTTGGACCTGGTGATTAAAGCCTTAAAAAATGGGAATGCAGGCTGGAAATTGTCAATACTAAGGTGGTCAGCTGGAAGAGATGGAAGTTATCTCTGAGGGAAAGGGTTGATCTGATTAAGACTTACCTGATTGAAATTTTCTTGTATGTCAGCTTTGTCTGCATCTTGCCAGTGTCTCTCCATGCTAGGATCTATAGTGTGTTCTTCCATATGCTGTGGGGGAACAGACTCAACCCCATCAAGAGGAATGTCACCGATCTATCCAGGAGAGAGGGTGGCTTAGGTATGGTCAACCCAGTTCTTTTCTTTTCACTGATATTTCTCAAGTTTAACATTGGTAATATGCTTGCAGCGGAACCTCCTGGATGGGCAGGCCTGTTTAGGGCTTGGTTTAGGCCTTTTCTATGACTTTGGGAAGAAGGTCGCCAAGTGAAGAATCTCAGGGGTCATCGTGGTCAGCTACCAGCCGCTCCATGCCTGAAGTTACTGCGGCAGTGGCAATTGTCAGCTGAAGATCTCAGATTGGTTCAGAGTAAAGTCCTTATGACCCGAGTCTTGAGCAAAGTCTTTCATGACCCACTGGCCTTAAGGGATTGCCCAGGCCCAATTTTGAGGGCAGGGTTAAGGCTGATTAATTTGGATAGAGTCCCCCTTAAGTTTAGGGATCTGACCTGGTTATGCTTCCACGGGAGGCTCTATGTTCAGGGCAATTTGAAATTCCGCAGTGAGATGGATCGTAGCTGTCCTCGGGAGTGTGCAGGTGAGGAGGAGACTATGGACCATTTTCTGCTTCATTGCCCTTTTAACATAGAAGCATACAAACAGGTGGAGCGGGCCCTCAGTGTTCCTTTCCTCTCCAGGCTGAGTTATGCTGAGTGGGTGTATGGAGCATTCAATACTGGTGGGGTTTTTTGTTCGGATACACTTTTTTTAGTTAGTCTAGTAGTCCGTTATTTCACCTGGAACTCACGGTGTCAGGTCACCACTCGGCATAAAATCCTTCCTGTTCAGGTGGTGGTGAGTGACATTTTGCATGAGGTGGGGAAGATTCGGGTGCTTGAGAGAGACAAGCGGAGTCAGGGGGCTTGGTTGAAGACGTGAAGGGGTTTCGAGCCTCCCTGACTGCCAGGAGTCTCTTTCCCGGGTTTGTGGCTTTCAGTCTCTTATCACCCTAGATTTTATTTATGATTAATTTTTGATAAATAGCTGCGTACATAGGTGATGGGTTGTGCTTCTTAGACCCTCTCTGCTGCTTTATGTAAATCGTTTTCAAAGATTTCTTTGGTACTGTACTATGTATATATTGTATATATTCTGATTGATTTCTATTATGTTAAGTAATGTAATATGGTTTTGTGTTTTACTTTTGTATAAAATGGTTGCTTGATTCTTTTTATTAAAAGATCAATAGTGTCCTATCATTGGTGTTAGTGGGAGAAATAGTGCCCCATTACTGGTATCAGAATAGTGCCCTTGTGTTGGTTAATCCCCATGGGGCGGCGTGAAATGTTTTGGGGGCATGACCTGGTTGGAGTCCAGGCTGACGTTGCTACTCTACTCACCACTCCAAGATACCTAGATGTTTGACTCTTAGGGGCTACCCCATTGTTCTTTGAAGCCCTAGAGTTGGTATCAGTGGGAGGAATGGTGCCCCATCATTGGTGTCAGTGGGAAGAATGGTGCCTCATCATTGGTATCAATGGGAGGAATAGTGCCCCATCATTGATGTCAGTGGGAGGAATAGTGTCCCATCATTGGTATCAGTGGAAGGAATAGTGCACCATTGTTGATATCAGTGGAAGGAATGGTGCCTTGTTGTTGGTATCAGTGGGTGGAATGGTGACCCATTGTTAGTGTCAGTGGGAGGAATAGTGCCCCATTGTTGGTATCAGTGGGTGGAATGGTGCTCCATTGTTGGTATCAGTGGGTGGAATGGTGCCCCATTGTTGCTATCAGTAGGTTAAATGTTGCCCCATTGTTGGTGTCAGTGGGAGGAATAGTACCCCATTGTTGGTACCAGTTGAAGGAATGGTGCCCCATTGTTGGTATCAGTGGGTGGAATGGTGCCCCATTGTTGGTATCAGTGGGTGGAATGGTGCCCCATTGATGGTATCAGTGAGTGGAATGGTGCCCCATTGATGATATCAATTGGGGGAGTGGTGCCCCATTGTTGATATCAGTGGAAGGAATGGTGCCCCATTGTTGGTATCAGTGTGTGAAATAGTGCCCCATTGTTGGTATCAGTGGGTGGAATAGTGCCCCATTGTTGGTATCAGTGGGTGGAATGGTGAACCATTGTTGGTATCAGTGGGTGGAATGGTGAACCATTGTTGGTATCAGTAGGTGGGATGGTGCCCCATTGTTGGTATCGGTGGGTGAAATGGTGCCCCATATTTGGTATCAGTGGGTGAAATGGTGCCCCATTGTTCTTATCAGCGGGAGGAACAATGCCCCATCTGCACAAAATCAGGGTTCTTGGCTGGCGCTCACCTTTGGAAACAAGCTGTAAAGACTCTTGGTGACGTTTTTGCTTCCTTTATCTCCATCATAGTGAATTGTATGCCCAATAGGGGTGTTCTCCTGCGTCACGATCATTGAATAGGAGGCATTGCAGCATTTCAGAAACTTCTGCCTGAGCAATGAACAAGAATTCATAGAAGTCATTATCTAACCCCTGAATTGATGACATTTACTTTTGCCATATTTTTTAAATAAATTTAAAGTTCTAATTATTCAAAATGGAATGAAATATTTGCTTTCGCCTTTTTTTTCATCCTCTGTTGCATTTCAGTGCTACTGATCCCCTGCTGCCGCTTTGCCACCGTGCCCAGTTAAAGAGGACCTTCGGGTCATATTTTCATCTTTCCAGTGATTAAATCCATTGCCCTTGTTGTTTTAACTTTGGATAGTAAAACATTTTTTTGCTGCCAGTAAATACCTTATACAGCCCACTTCCTGTTTCTTGTCTGGCCATTAGCCTAGGCTTATGACATCATGCACAGCTCTCTCTTACTCTTGTTAGAGTTTGCCAGGAAGGGAGGGGGGGGGAGTCATAAAAGGGCAAATGAGAGCTGCAGAGCTGGAGGTGTGCCTCTGTGTGTCTGTGTAAATCCAGGAAGTGAACAGGCAGCAGCTTCAGCTGCCCACAGTTAAAATGGCTGCAGCCAGACTCCGTGGAGGGAGATTTCTGCAGCATATTTGGCAAGTACAGAATCACAATATATATAAAATAATATGTAAAGTGGTTGGAGGGAAGCTTCAGAATGGCAAAGATGTTTTTATTACAAATTATGTGAGCAGACTGCAGTTCCTCTTATTGACTTGGCCACCTCTTGTCCTAAAAGCCAATGTTACTGAGCGGCAATGCAGGAGACCAGGATGGACCATTGTTACCTCAAACCAGGAAGTGCCTTTGTGGCAGGATCACCAGGGTTTATGGAAAGTCCAACTCTGGACCAAATCTATGCTATGCATGGTGGGTGTCTCTTGTTGGTTGGAACAGAGGAAGGTCAAAGAAAATGCATTGATCCCGCCTCCAATGAATGAACCTGGAAATCACGTGTATTACTTCACTTCCAGGCTCAGGGCTGTCATTACCCCATTGCTGTGGTCAGGGAAGCGGCTAATGCAGCACAATCTCTGCTTTATTAGCTTCTTTAATTAACTACTTGCCCTCCGGAAGATTTACCCCCCCCCCCTTCCTGACCAGGCCATTTTATGCTATGCTGCATTATTTTAACTGGAAATTGTCCTTTTGTTTCCACAAATAGAGCTTTCTTTTGGTGGTAATTGATCACAGCTCCAGTTTGTATTTTTTGCACTATAAACAAAAAAAGAGCGACAAATTTGAAAAAAAAAACAAAACTATATTTTCTGCTATAAAACACATCCAAAAAAATTTAAATGCCTTCATCAATTTAGGCCAATATCTATTCTGCTCCATATTTTTGGTAAAAAAAAAAAATCCCAATAAATCGTACTTATGATCGTCTCAAATCGTATTTTGGATAATGTAACTTACATACTGACTGCACTACACCATCGTACGACCACAGAAAGAACGTTCAGGTGCATGTAATTAGCATCCGGCCGTTCCTGACTTCTGAGCATGCGTGTTTTGCACAATACAACTTGTTGTACCAACTTCTCTGTACACACGATACAACGGTCGTATGACCGCTTGTTGGTATGACCACGTTTTCTAGTCTGCTCATACAACTCCCCTTGTACGACCGTCGTATGCCGGCTGTTCTAATCGCGCATACGAACGATCGATTTTGCATACAACGGTCGTTCATACGACCTGTTGTATACGATCGTCGTCCCGTGTGTACGAGGCTTAAGTGTACGTTGATTGGTTTGTGCAAAAGTTATAGGGTCTATAAACTATGGGATATTTTTATTTATTGATTTATTACTGATAATCATGGGGTTCGGCAACTTGTAGCAGGGCTGCGATATTGCAGCGGACAGTCGGGGCACTAACTGACACTTTTTGGGAATCAATACAGTGAATCAGTGCTAAAAATATGCACTGTCACTGTACTAATGACACTGGCTGGAAAGGGGTTAAGATCAGGGGTGAGCAAAGGGTTAACTGCGTGTCTAACCAGTGTTTTCTAACTGTGAGAGGTGCTTTTATTAAGGGTAGGTATGAATCCATGATCCTGCTTTTCAGGAACCCAGGATCCATGCCTTCCCTACTGAAGGTCGCCATTCTGCCTGTGTACCGAACGATCAGCATGTGCCGGCGGACATCCAGAGTGGGCGGCACGCACTCGCGCCCAATACCTAAAAGTGCAGAATCACGTACTGTATGTACGGTATATATGTGATCCTGCGCAGCGCGGCCACCCTGTAGCAGTAAAACTGCTATAGGGCGGTTGGCAAGTGCAGGGGAGACTTTAGGAGTCAAATTAAAGAGAATCTGTCACCCTATATATGCCATAGCATAGTGGGTTTTTAGTCATCTAATGCATGTGACAGCAATGAAGTTAGTCCGTAGGATTCAATATTGAGTTGGCCCACCCTTTGCAGCTATAACAGCTTCAACTCTTCTGGGAAGGCCGTCCACAAGGTTTAGGAGTGTCTATGGGAATGTTTGACCATTCTTCCAGAAGAACATTTGTGAGGTCAGGCACTGATGTTGGACGAGAAGACCTGACTCTCAGTCTCCACTATAATTCATCCTAAAGGTGCTGTATCGGGTTGAGGTCAGGACTCTGCGGAGGTCAGTTAAGTTCCTCCACCCCAAACTCGCTCATCCATGTCTTTATGGACCTTGCTTTGTGCACTGGTGCACAGTCAGGTTGGAAGAGGAAGGGGCCATCCTCAAACTCTTCCCACAAATTTGAGAGCATAAAATTGTCCAAAATGTCTTGGCATTTTAAGAGTTCCCTTCACTGGAACTAAGGGGCCAAGCCCAACCCCTGAAAAAAACTCCACACCATAATTTCCCCTCCAGCAAATGATTTGGACCAGACATGGATGAGTGAGTTTTTGGGGTGGAGGAACCTGACTGGCCTGCACAGAGTCCTGACCTCAATCCCATAGAACACCTTTGGGATGAATTCGAGCGGAGACTGCGAGCCAAGCCTTCTCGCCCAACATTCATGCCTGACCTCACAAATCTTCTGGAAGAATGGCCAAACATTCCCATAGACACTCCTAAACCTTGTGGACAGCCTTCCCAGAAGAGTTGAAGCTGTTATAGCTGCAAAGGGTGGGCCAATTCAATATCAATCCCTACTGACGAAGACTGGGATGCCAATAAAGTTCATGTGCGTGTAAAGGCAGGCGTCCCAATACTTTTGGAAATATAGTGTATGTAAAACCATGTGTTGGGTGTGACTATGTAGTAAAATATTTGTGCTGAACAGGTTACACATCACAACGCACACTGTGGTGACAGCAATAATTCTAGGGCTATCAATTACTGTTAACTCTAAAATGATGACCTGCACAGGCCTAAAGGGTCCCTTATTGGTATCACGGGCTCGTACAATTTTAAAGCTTGATATGTTGAGTATCTATTTACTTGATCCAACCTCATCTTTTATATCTTGAGTCACTATGGGGGTGTGGGGGGTGCAGACCGCACCTGGGTGACACCCAGAAAATGTGAAAACCCGATAATTTGAAACTTGGAGATAACTAACTAATAATAACTTAACTATTTTTTACTAACTATTAAATTATAGGTATTGGAATTTCCTTGAAAATTTGGCTGTTAGTGATGAATTTCATATTTAAGTTCACTAACAGCCAAATGTTCAAGGAAATTCCAATACCTATCACTTAATAGTTATTTATTAGTTAGTTATTATTTAACATTTTCTTTATTATGTTCAAATTTTATTTTTCAAATTTTTCCGAATTTTCATTATTTCGAATTCAAAAGTTCGGTAATCCAAAAATCGTAAAATTCGAAATTTCTGAAATCCGGAAGTTCGAAAACTCGATAATTTGGAAATCGGAAATAACTAACTAACTTAACTATTTTTTACTAACTATTAAATTATAGGTATTGGAATTTCCTTGAATTTGGCTGTTAGAGATGAATTTAATATTTAAGTTCATTAACAGCCAAATTTGAATGGAAATTCCAATACCTATAATTTAATAGTTATTTATTAGTTAGTTATTATTTCAAATTTTCATTCTTATTTTCAAATTTCCAAACTTCTAATTTACAAATTTACGACTTTTCGTATTGTTTATTTCCGAATTTCCGACTTTTCGTATTGATTATTCCCAATTTTTTTTACTTTTCGCATTTCGGCATTTTCAAATTCCAAAATTTCGAATTTTTAGAATTCCTGAATTTCCGAAAAAATAAAAAAACAAACGGAATGAAAACTAACAGATTTTTCGGTTGTGCTCATGTCTACTACGGTGTATATCTGAAAACTGATCAATCCTGATTTACTGACGGCCGAACTCATTTCTTGAGCTCCAAAAACCCCAGGACAGTACAAATACCCCCCCCCCCCAAATTACCCCTTTCTGGAAAGTAGATAGTCCAAGGCATTTAATAGGAGGCATGGCAAGTTTTTTGAAGTTGTCATTTCTTTGTCATCATTTTTTGGAAAATTAAGAAATAAAAAAAACTTTTTTTTTTTTTTTTTTTTTTTTACATACTGTCACCAGTGCAGTACAGCGTTATCATATAACTGGTGTGGCGGTGATCAGGGACACTATTTTTTTTTTACACACTGTGACCAGAGCAACATAATGTTACCATAGTAACATTGTACTACTCTGTGGTAGTGATCAGGATTTTTTTTTAAACATTAGGTTTGCTTACAGCAATTGATTTCATTGCTATAGGCAATCATTTTACTGAATTAAATCAATTTATTCAGTTTGTTTTGTTGTGATTAGCTGTGATTGGCCACAGCTGATCACATGGCTCAGAGATGGGCCATGATTGGCCCAGTCTGTACCATGTGATCACTGTGACCAATCACAGCTAGCCACACAATTGTACACAATGTATGGCATGAGAGGAAGCCATTCATTGTTTACAACTGTCATGTGACCATCTGTGATTGGTTACAGGGGTCACATGGTACCGGCTGCAGACTGGTACAATGGTCAGTCATTGGCTGTGTCCGGTAGATGCCGCTGCGTGGCCAGCGAGCTGGAACAGCGTCAAATGACATCCATCAGGTTCGATAAAAGGCCAGACTCGGCTTCATTCTCCCATTGGCCAGTCGGGAATCGGTTAACAACCAACACCATTGTTTTCTCCAGGGTCCCTGTTTTTAGAAAATGGCTGCTGTTTGGGGGGTTTTAAGTAATCTTCAGGCCTAAAATGTACATTTTAAACCCCTTCTTGACAACCGATTCCCGGCCCTTAAAGAGTTCTCAAAGCAGAGGAGGCATTCAGGTCATGCAAGCGCTGTGATTGGCTGTCACATGGGTCACATGATTGGAAAGCCCCTGATCGCAAGTATGCATTGGAAGCTTACCGATCCCCGCTGTCCAGTGGCGGCCCGTCCATTAGGGGCACCGCCCCCCCAATCCATGAGCCCGGTCCCTAATCTACATGCAGAGCACCGGATGCATGGATTTCAATGGGTTTTGAAGCCCATGATTAGAGCTCTAATTGGCTTAAAAAACGGTGGGTTCAGGGTGCCACTTGTGTGGCATTAGCAAATTAATTAATATTTACTATTGTCTTCCTGCTTTTCCTCCTGGCCAATCAGGAAGCCGAACCTGAGACCTGATTGGCCGGGAGTCTTAGGACAGGTCTTAGGGCCCGCCTCCTGTTCAGCCCGAAGGAGAAGCGAGGGCCCTGGCAGCAGCAGTCTTTCCTAGGAGCCCTACAGTGGAAGTAGCAGAGCATCACCAACTCGCCATTCTTCCCACACCTTTTCCGCAGTAAGTTAAGGCCATGGATCACTTGAGAGAATCGTAGCCTATCGAGCGCCTGGGGGTGGAATGTTGGAAGTGTAGTACGAGTGGATCGATTGAGAGCCAATGCAGGGGAGTGCTAGTGCCCCCCCAAATTTTGACCATCAGCCACCACTGCCACTAGCTACCATGCTGGGAGAACAATTAGGTTGTAAACACAGGGCCACATATATGCGCACTGCCGGCGCCAAGGGGTTAACACATGTGCGAAAACAAAGGCAAAAACTGTTTTGGCAGCAAACGGGTTGAAGCCAGTCATTTTATGATGTGGTGACTTGGTACACAATTGGCATCCACTCACCCAGGAGAACTGTGGAAAGCCATTAGAAGGCCCATAAAGATAAAATTGGTTGAACTTTTCCAAAGGTAAAAGGTGAATAAAGAAAACATGGGTTTTGGTAACACATGGAGGTGACCATTGATGGTTGTTGGAGTTTTATGAGGGTTTCTTATCATTGGCAAACAAGACGGGAAAGAAAAAAACTCTGCAGACGTAGGTTCAGCCATCCTGGAAGAATGCCTTTATTTTACATCCAACGCACGTATCTGCAGATGCCATCAACTGTTTGAGAAAGGCCAACTGTAAGATGGTTTTATGACTTGGGACAGCGCCAGGACAAGGTCATCTAGCGCCCATGGGGAAGATGTCAAACTGCGCCCCCCCCCGAGATGTATGAGCATTGTGTGTCAGCAAACCCCCCCCCCCAAAAAAAATGACACTAATTGCCAAATTGCCACTAATTTCCATGCTTAGCTCTAAGCATAAATTCCCTTTGCAAGCCAAATTTCTCCCCAAACAAAAAAAAAAATTCCATACCTACC
Organism: Glandirana rugosa; assembly: GCA_018402905.1. Lineage (NCBI taxonomy): Eukaryota > Metazoa > Chordata > Amphibia > Anura > Ranidae > Glandirana > Glandirana rugosa. The sequence continues at coordinate 78,537 of BLSH010118171.1, forward strand.
AGTCACACTGGTACGCCGCTGCCTGTGTCCATGTTCAGGGCGCACATATGATTGTACACTAGGCTTGTGCAATGTGTTTCGTTCCGAATTTCGTTTTTACCGAATTTTGCAAAATTTGGCAATTCGGATGAATTCCGAATTTCTGAATTTTCGTTTTTCCGATTCAAAAATTCGGAAATTTGTGGTAATTCGGCAATTGCGGTAGTTCGGAAATCCGTGGTAATTCGGCAATTGCGGTAATTCGGAAATTCGGCAATTGGAACAGCCGAAAATCCAAAATTTGGAAATCCGAAAATTCAAGAACAAGAACATTTGAAATAATAATAAATAGCTATTAAATTATAGGTATTGAAATTTCCTTGAAAATTTGGCTGTTAGTGAACATAAATATGAAATTTAATACATTTCCTATTTAAGTTCACCAACAGCCAAATTTTCAAGGAAATTCCAATACCTATAATTTAAGTGTTATTTATTTTAATTTCAAATATTCTTTCTTATTTCCGAATTTCCAAAATTACGAAATTCTGAAATAAGAAAGAACATTTGAAATAATAATAAATAACTATTAAATTATAGGTATTGGAATTTCCTTGAACATTTGGCTGTTGGTGAACGTAAATATGAAATTTATCACTAAAAAGCCAAATTTTCAAGGAAATTCCAATACCTATAATTTAATAGTTATGTATTATTATTTCATTCTTTCTTATTTCAGAATTTCGTAATTTTGGAAATTCGGAAATAAGAAAGAATATTTGAAATTAAAATAAATAACACTTAAATTATAGGTATTGGAATTTCCTTGAAAATTTGGCTGTTGGTGAACTTACATAGGAAATGTATTAAATTTCATATTTATGTTCACTAACAGCCAAATTTTCAAGGAAATTCCAATACCTATAATTTAATAGTTATTTATTAGTTAGTTATTATTTCAAATGTTCTTTGTTATTTTTTAATTTTCGGATTTCCGAATTTTCGAATTTCCGATTTTCGGCCATTCGGATTGCCGAATTTCCGAATTACCACAATTGCCGAATTACCGCAAATGTCTGAATTACCGCAATTGCCAAATTACCGCAAATTACTGCAATTGACGAATTACTGTGAATTTCTGAATTTTTCAGATTTTGGTTTTATGGCTGTTCTGATTGCCGAATTTCCGAATTACCGCAATTGCCGAATTACCGCAAAATTCAGAGTTGCCGCAATTGCCGAATTACCGCAAATTACAGCAATTGGCGAGTTTTTCGAATTTCTGAATTCCCGAAAAAATAAAAAAATAAAAAATATGAAAAACTAACAAATTTTTCAGCCATGCACAAGTCTATTGTACACAGTGGGAGTCTGTCAGAAGCTCCCGGCCAATGATTCATGGCCAGGATCTGCTGATTGGCTGTGTCCTTTCACAGCCCAGAGCCCTGTGTTGACAATCAACAGAGAGCTCTGTACAGAGGGAACAACCTGTTTCTCATTCCTGCATAGCAAGTATAATAAACAAAGAGATTAGTCCTCTTAAGGGCCCTCCTATTCCTACTGTATTGTAACTGTACTGCCCCCCCCCCCCCACTCTACATCGTAAAGCACTGCACAAACTGTTGGCGCTATATAAATCCTGTATTATAATAATGATAATTTATTTTTGTGATCAGATTTTTTTTGTTTTTTGTTTTGTATGCTATGTATGTTTATAAAATCAATAAAAAATGATCTGATCAAAAAAATAAATTATTATTATTATTATTATACAGGATTTATAAAGTGCCAACAGTTTGTACAAGGTCAAATCAAAACACACAAAAAAAACAAAAAAAACCCCCAAATAAATAAAAATTGTAAAATTACCCCCAAATATAATACCCCTCCCCAAATGAGTACTCTAAATTAAAATCCCCCCTTCTTCCACCCCTCAGATCCTCCACCTACGATCCCCTCAACTTTTAATCCGGCGTCTCTGCCCATCTCTACCAGATTTTTTTCAAATTTCCCTGGGTGTCCTCTATACATGAAAATATATTTTTCTTTAATTCGAGTTTCCCTCATTTGTGTTTCCCATTCCCCTATTGTTGGAGGCCCATTTTTGTGCGATTATCTTACGTGCTTGAAGCAGACTCCTTATTATTGGGGTGACTGCCCTTGCGGAATCCTGGAAGCGTCCAGAATATTCAGAAGACACTGCCCCTGGGTCCAACATAACTGATGTCCCATGAAGGTCATTAATTATGGAAATTATAATGATGAAGCTTAGGGCACCTCCATAACATATGAATTAGGTCGGTCGATCCATTTTTACATCTGGGACATTGAGGTGCATCTCTACATTTCTATCTAAATAGCTTCTCAGGGGTGTAATAGGCCCAATGTAGTATAAATAATTGAGTTAGATGTTGGGTCGGGGATAAAGAGACCATGGGCACTGTTTGCAAAGCCAATAATAATGATTAATAAAAATCAGCACATATTACACATAGGCACACATTTAACTCCTTAATTACCAGAGATGTTAAATTCTTCCCAGCCAGTGTGATTAGTACAGTGACAGTATATAGTATTATCACTGATCACTGTATTAGTGTCACTGGTGATGTCAGTGTCAGTTTTTCAGTTCCCACCCAGTGTCAGTTAGTGCCAGATGTTCGCGCTGCACTATCACAGTCCCATTATAAGTTGCTGATCGCCGCCATTCGTAGTAAAATATCTAAAAATATGTTAGTTCCAGTATATATTCCATGGTTTGTAGACGCTATAACCTTCACGCAAACTAATCAATATACACTTATTGGGAATTTTTTTTAACAAAGTTAACATGTAACAGAATATATATTGTCCTAAATGTATAAAGAAATTTGATTTTTTTTAAATGTATCTTTATTGGAAATGTTTTATAGCAGATTTAAAAAAAAAAAAAAGATTTAAAAAAAAAAATTCGCAAGAAAGCTCTATTCGGGTGAAAAAAATGGTATACACAAAGTTTTTTATTGAGTTTACAGAGTAAAGATTAACATAGGTAACAAAGAAACATATTGGCTACAGACAAAAAAAGGAGAGAAAGAAAAAAAGGGAGATTGTCACCGAAGTGACCACTGGTTAAAGAATGCTAGGGCTAGGGCTAGATGCCTGTCGGGCGCAGTCCTGTACATTCGAGAATCATACAGTGGTTAGTCCAGTACTCCCAGGTGCCCCATATGGGAACAAAGCTGTGCCTGGGGGGTAACATTGATTGATTCTCGCACAATCTGCTAGACTAAAATGGTTAATAACAGACATTGAACTTTGGACTAGTATGATATGTCCTTACTAGTAAGTATGAAGCTACATATCTCTGCCAGAACAGAAGGCCACTAAAAGCGAGAAGAAAAGAGAGGAGAAGGTCGGCGGGGTAAAGTAGCGATCACCAAGGCAGGAGGACCTCTAGGTCAAAGTCTGCTGGTAGGCAATGTGTAATCCATGGATTCCAAAATTTGCTCAGATTTGGGGGTCTGTTTGTTATCCATTGCTTCAATTTTGGCATGGATCATGAAGTTATTCATTCTATGTTTGGCTTTGGCAATAGCAAGGTTCGGGGTTTTCCAGGATTTGGCGATGGTTTGTTTTGTAGCAGTGAGTAGTTGAAGGAAGAGCTTGAATTGTTTACGCGTTATTGATTCGGGTTTTAGGTTTAACTGAGCTACAGTTGGGTCAGGGCATATAGGTTTGTCAAACATTCAGGATGCTAAATCAAATATACCTTTCCACAGAGTTTGCACGGGGCAAGACCACCAAATATGTAGATGATTGCCAGGCTCTGAGCAGCCTCTGAAGCACAGTGCGGAGTAAGAAGGGGCGAATTCGTCTATCCGCGTCATTACAAGATACCAACGGCTTAGGACTTTATAATTCATTTCTACTGCTAGGGTGCTGGAGGAGGAAGATTTGGTTGCTGACCAGTCAGCTGTATCGAGAGTATGTCCTATGTCTTCTTCCCATTTCTGTGTGTAGTGTGGCCTTCCAATGTCAGGGATGATCAAGAGTTGGGTATAAAGGTTAGAAATTAGGCCTCTAGCGTGTGGGTCTCTTTTGCAGTTTTGTTTGAATACCCAAAAGTGGTTGAGGGGGGAGTGATTGGATATTAGTGGGGCAAAGAAATTCTTAATTTGGAGATATTTGAACAGTTCCATTGGACTCAAATGGGACGATTCTGGAAATGAAAGAAAGGATGAGGAAAATACTAAAATGGTGTAACCTAAGAAGGCCCAATGAGGCCCACTGATTAAAGGCTGCTGGGGACTCCCAAGCTGTAAAGAATGCAGGGTTTTTCAGGAAAGGGAGGAGAGGATTATAGTTTATGTTTAACCTGTAAAGTGTCCCAGAACATTAGGAAGTGTTTAATAATAGGATGGCGTATGGAAGAGCGATCCCTTGGGCGGAGCCATAGCAAATTGGAGACGGAGAGCGGGTCACATTCAACCAATTCAATTGCCACCCAGATTGGAATCTCCTGGGTGGCATGATACTTAATTAGGCTCGCCATTTGGGCCACTTTATAGTAAGCTGGGAAATTTGGTACCCCCAGACCCTGCTAAGTTTAGGTAGATATAAGGTGTGATTGGCCACCCTGGGTTTGAGAGTACCCCATATGAAGTTAATCGTCCTTTTTTGTAGAAGTCTCAGTTAGTATGCAGAGATTGAAATCGGTAAAATGCGAAACAAGTATAATAATTTTGGTAGCACAGCCATTTTGATCACGTTAATTTTCCCTAGCCAGGAAAGGGGGTGGGAGAACCATTGTGTCATTAGATTTGTTACCTGTCTCAATATCTTGGGATAGTTGCACACAAAGAGTTGCGTGTCGTCCGCGGTAAATTGAATTCCGAGGTACGGAATCGAGTTAGTGGCCCACGGGAAAGGGAAGGCGTCTTGTACAGCCTCCAGTTCAAGTAATGTAAGGGAAATATTCAAGGCCATTGATTTTTTTCAGATTAACCACAAGACCCGAGACGGCAGCAAATCTATTGAGGATAGGAAGTAGGTTGGGGCCAGAGATCTGTGGGGAGGACAGGAATAATAGGATGTCATTAGCAAATAAGCATAGCTTAAGCTGAAAGCCGCCTAATTCTAAACCAGTAACTGTTGGGGAAGTTCTAATTAGGAGGGCCAGCGGTTCTATCAATAGGGCGAATAGGAGGGGTGAGAGTGGGCTGACATGGCCTGTGCCCCTACCGATGGGGAATGATTCCAACATATAACCGGCATATTTAATGTAGGCGCAGGGATTATCGTAAAGGGCTGTGATCCATTGCATGAAGTGAGGGCCGAAGCCCCACTTCAGCAGGGAGTAATGTAAATAGAGCCATGATACCGAATTAAAGGCTTTTTTGATGTCTAAGGAGAGGAAACAAGCAGGGATCCGGCGAGTTCTGGCCGCATAGGCTAAAAGGACTGCTTGGCGGATATTATCCCTAGCCTGGCGCATCGGTATAAACCCTGTCTGGTCTCTATGTATGAGTCTGCCTATGATTTTGTTCAGGTGGATGGCAAGGATTTTAGTGAGAATTTTGATATTGAGACTTAGGAGGGAGATGGGGCGATAATTAGGGCATGTGGTATCGTCTGTGTGGGATTTAGGGATCATACATATAATTGTGGTGAGTGATTCTTGACTTAGTGAATGCCCTTCAAGAATGGTGTTAAATGCGTTGGAAAGTAGAGGGGAAAGGATTTCTGAAAAAGTTTGGTAGTATAATGCGGAATACCCAACGGGGCCAGGTCGCTTGTTAGGCTTTAGTCCTTTGATTGCTAATGATATTTCGTCAGTGGATATGTTTTCATTAGGTTGAATTTGTTCTGTCTTGGTAAGCTGTGGGAGCTGAATTTGGGAAAATAAATTGTCAGCTGTGGAGGGGCTGAAGTTGTTGTCTGCCGCGTATAATTTGGTGAGATGGGTTCTGAATTTATGAACGATTTTAATTGGGTTGCTAGATAGGTGGTCTTTGGATATTTTGAGACGAATGGGTTTGTTTGGTTTATTAATATTACGTAGGGTATGAGCGAGCAGTGGCGGCTGGTGAAGTTTTAAGATGGGGGGGCGCCAGGCCCGCCCTTCCTGTTTTACCCCTCCTACTTCTAATAAGCCACACCCCTTATAGAATCCACCCACTCTGTCCCCTGTATTCCACATATTGTGTCAGGAGTAAACAGCTCAGCATCACAGGACACAGTATACAGCTCAGCATCACAGGACACAGAATACAGCTCAGCATCACAGGACACAGTATACAGCTCAGCATCACAGGATACAATATACAGCTCAGTATCACAGGACGCAGTATACAGCTCAGCATCACAGGATACAGTATACAGCTCAGCATTACAGGACACAGTATACAGCTCAGCATCACAGGACACAGTACACAGCCCCAGCATCACAGGACACAGTATACAGCTCAGCATCACAGGTGGGGTATATAGCAGCCAGTATCACAGGACACAGTATAAAGCCCCAGCATCACAGGTAGGAGTATATAGCAGTCAGTATCACAGGTGGGGTAAATTGCAGCCAATAACACAGGTATGGGTAAATTGCAGCCAATATCACAGGTGGGGGTAAATTGCAGCCAGTATCACAGGTGGGGGTAAATTGCAGACAGTATCACAGGTGGGGGTAAATTGCAGCCAGTATCAGAGGTGGGGGTAAATTGCAGCCAGTATCACAGGTAGGGTAAATTGCAGCCAATATTACCGGTGGGGTAAATTGCAGCCAGTATCACAGGTGGGGGTAAATTTCAGCTAATAACACAGTGGCGGTAAATTGCAGTCAGTATCACAGGTGGGGGTAAATTGCAGCAAATAACACAGGTGGGGTAAATTGCAGCCAATAACACAGGTGGGGGTAAATTGCAGCCAGTAACACAGGTAGGGGTACATTGCAGCCAATAACACAGGTGGGGGTACATTGCAGCCAATAACACAGGTGG
>BLSH010118171.1:104364-118574 GCA_018402905.1 Glandirana rugosa
TTGCAAACCACTTCAAAAACAAGATTGATGCAATTCGGGGAGACATCTCCACTGCCCAGAAATCTTACCCACGTAACATACCCTATACAACTTCACTCTCAACACTCTCCTTTTTTGACCTTGCTACTACCGAAGAGGTCTGTAAAGTTTTCTCAGAAGCCCGCCTTACCACCTGTCCCCTGGATCCTGTTCCCCCACATCTATTACGGTTACCTTCTTCTTCTATCTTATGTTCCCTCACCCACGTCTTCAATCTCTCCCTCTCTACTGACACCTTCCCTCTAAAACATGCCCTGATCACCCCATAGTTAAAAAGCCCTCACTGGATCCCACCATCCTGAACAACTTAAGACCCATCACCTTGCTCCCATTTGCATCAAAACTTTTAGAAAGCTTAGTCTCCAACCCTCTTAGCTCCTACCTCACTGACAACAACCTTCTTGACCCTTTACAGTCTGGCTTTCGCTTGCTACACTCCCCTGAAACTGCCCTACTAAAGCTCACTAATGACCTGCTAACTGCTAAAACCAATGGCCACTACTCCATACTCTAACTCTCAACCTCTCTGCAGCCTTTGATACTGTTGACCATCCCCTCCTCCTTAAAAAACTCCACTCTCTTGGCCTTCAAGACTCTGCTCTCTCCTGGCTCTCCTCCTACCTGTCAGAGTGCTCCTTCAGTGAGACCTATAACTCTGTTTCCTCCTCTCCACTTCCTCTTTCAGTTGGGGTACCTCAGGGTTCTGTCCTTGGACCCCTTCTCTTCTCCATTTACACCTCCTCCCTTGGTCTGTTAATAAACTCCCATGGCTTCCAATACCAACTTTATGCTGATGACACACAAATCTATCTCTCTACTCTTCACCTCACTCCTTCAGTCTCCTCTCGCATTACTAACTTACTAACTGACATATCAGCTTGGATGTCACACCACTTCCTCACAATCTTTCTAAAACTGAGCTCATATTTTTTCCTCCAGTCCGTGCCCCTCCCCCTGACTTCTCCATCAAGATCAATAATACAACTATCACTCCCTCCCCTCATGCCAAGGTACTAGGTGTAATCCAAGACTCTGACCTGTCCTTTCAGCCCCAAATCCAATCACTGTCCAAATCGTGCCGACTTCACCTCCGAAACATCTCCAAAATACGCCCCTTCCTAACCGTTGTCACTACTAAGCAACTTCTTCACTCCCTTGTTATTGCTCGCCTTCACTATTGTAACTCCCTCCTAATTGGCCTACCTCTCTGCAAGCTATCCCCTCTTCAGTCTATCATGAATGATGCTGCCAGACTCATCCACCTTACCAACCGTTCAGTGTCCGCCACTCCTCTCTGCCAATCCCTCCACTGGCTTCCCATTTCCCAAAGAATACAATTCAAAACCCTAACCATGGCATACAAAGCCATTTACAATTCTGCCCCAAGCTACATTACCAATCTTATCTCCAAATATCTCCCTTGTCTCCTCCTCCCATGCTCGTCTCCAGGACTTCTCCAGAGCCTCTCCCATCCTCTGGAACTCTCTACCCCAATCTGTCCACCTATCTCCTACTCTGTCCACTTTTAGGCAATCCCTGAAAACTCATCTCTTCAGGGAGGCCTATCCTGCCTCCAGCTAACAACGGAATCTTCTACTCCCCTCATAAGTTCATCCCTCACAGGCCCTACCTTTTGTTTCACCAGCCCCCCCCCCTCTTAGATTGTAAGCTTGTAGGAGCAGGGCCCCTCTAACCCTCTTGTTTTGAATTGTATGGTTGCTGTATTGTCTCTCTTTATATTGTAAAGTGCTGCGCAAACTGTTGGCGCTATATAAATCCTGTATAATAATAATAATCTTTTGTATTCTTTCTTCTCTCCTATTCTCTATTCTCTGTTCTCCCCTATCATGCTCTTGTGATCTCCTCTCTCGTCTTCTCCCTTCTTTCCTCTTCTCTCACCTCTCCTCCCTCTTCCCCCTCTCATGTCTTTTCCACACGTCTCCTTTCACCTCCTCTTTCCTCTCTTCCATACTTTCTTTCTTCTCTTGTCTCTTTTGTTCTTCCCTTTCCTTTCTACTCTCCTTACCTCTCTTGCCTTCTTCCCTTTTCATCTCTTTATCTCTCCTCCCTCTCTTTTTTGTCCTCTTCTCTTATATCCCCAATCCTTCTCTCCTCTCCTCCCTTTTCCTCATCTTACTCCTTTTTCTCTCTTCTCTTCTCTTCTCTCATTTTATCTCTTCTATCCACTTCTTTTTTTCTCCTCACCTTTCCACCCTTCCTGCTATTCTTCCTTTCTTCCCCTCTTATTTCCTCCCATCCTCAGCATTATAACTGCATAGACTTACCGGTGGTGTCCAGGTCCATGCTGGGTCTGCAGATTCAGGTAGAAGAGGTAACATACCAGCCCAGTACTCAGGATGAGGAGGACCTTCCAGTGTCTCACCATTACAGGATATAAGACAATGGTGATAGAGCAGCAGGTTGGGAACCCTATGGAGTGACTTCCCTGTACAGGTGATAGTGACACTATAGCCTGGTAGGTGTGCCTGCTCCCCTGTCTAAGGTGATCAATCATACAACATCCTCTGTAAACTGTGCCGGTTATTTCTCTCACCTTGTAAACTCTGAATGTTCCAGATAAGAAAGTCCTACAGGTTTCAGGGTTGTCTTAGGAAAATCCACAAGTGAGCTTCCAGGTAAGAAAATATTGTTCAAAATTCCAACTTTAATATTTAAGTCTTCCTCTTACCTGGATCCTTTACACATCGATCCCCTAGTTTTCACATACCATTCTGACAATATCTATCTCTATACAGCTTATTAGAGTTGGGTGAATAATTCAAGCAGAGCACAATTTTGGTCCGAACCTTGCCTGTTTGCCCGTTCGGCGAACACCCGAATTTGCGGGATGCTTAGTGGGATGTTTGCCCGCTGAGCACCCCACAATGCACTGCATGCTGCTGTTGTTAAGGAATGGGGCGGGAATCCGGCTGCTGCATCCTTAACAACAGATGAGTCATCAGCTGTCAACCGGTTTTCCCGCTGACAGACCCTTCGGGTCTGGAATAGATTTTAAGGGGAACCCCATGCCAGAATTGAAAAAAAAAACCTCATGACACTGCTGATAGCAGATTGAGGTAAAGAACCAATCAGCAGCTCTTTACCAGGTGATCAGCTGTGTCCAATCACAGCTGAACATGGATGTAAACAGAAGTTGGTTATCAGCATCCGTTCCTCATACTGATAGCGTGAGGAAGGGAGAAGAGAGCCGTTAACCGGCTTCTGTAAAGGACATCTACACTGATAATCAGGGTACTGATCAGTGCTTATCAGTGCAGTCCCAATAGTACACATAAGTGCTGTCAACCAGCGCCCACCAGTGCTGCCAATCAGTATCCACCAGTGCTGTTAATCAGTGTCCAGGTGCTACTGCCAGGCTGATCCCAGCTCTACACATGATCCAAGTGTCACAAAAGACACACATTTTTTGAAAGATCCTGCAACGGCAATCAGACATCAGCAGCGCAGAGGAAGGGGGGGGGGTCTTTGGTCCCCCAAAACGCATTGGCTTCACTCCATTGTACTTACTACAATCAAAATAAATACTAACTGTATACCTCACTCTGGGCGCTTCTTTCACACACCCCCCATTAATCAGTGCTCATCAGTGTCACCTATCAGTGCCACCTACCAGTGCCCATCAGTGCTGCCTATCAGTGCACTTTAGTGTCACCTATAAGTGCCATCCATCAGTGTCCATCTCTGTCCCCTATCAGTGCAGCCTTACCAGTGCCTCTTCATCAGTGCCCACCAGTGCTGCTTCATCAGTGCCCATCAGTGTCCATCCATGCCCATCAGTGCAGCCTCATTAGTGCAGGAGAAAAATTACCTGTTTGCAAAATTTGATAACAAACTATGAAAACTTTTTTTTTTTTCGAAATTTTTATTTTTCCATTTATTTTGCAAATAATAAAAAACCCAGTGGTGATTAAATACCACCAAAAGAAACCTCTATTTGTGTGAAGACAAAAAATGATAAAAACATGGTGTGTGTACAGTGTTGCATGACTGCGCAATTGTCACTGAAAGTGCGACAGCGCTGAAAACTAAAAATTGGCCTGGGCAGGCAGGTGGTAAAAGTGCCCAGTAAGCACGTGGTTTATTACATACAAAAATAGTGCAGCGTTTAAAGTGAAATAAAGTAAATATGAAAGCACAAATATTAATCCAGAAAATGAAATAACATATAGTCCAAAATATTAACAGCACAGTGACATTTTGAAAAATTCTTTCATGAGAATCACCATACAACAATTCATGAAGTGCCCAATTATCCCGTGATTCACCACCATAAAGAGGGGCAAACACGCTTACTGGATTGAATATACTCTAATAACGTAGGTACAGGGTCAATCACGCTTGTTTGGATATGACACACAAGCAGTGTTGCCAACCTCCCGCAGCATTTTTTACTGGCAAAACATGGGAAATTTACTGGCGGAACAATTTTTTACTGGCAACTTGAAAAATAACAGAACTCCTATCAAAAGCTAAGACAATTGATATATAAACACAACATGGAAACACTGACAATACCAATATCAAGTAATTTGCCTGGTTTACACTTAAAAAGTCAGCACATCATGACAAATTATCAGACCCTGATATTTATAGACAGTTGTAAAAATCACTGATTTTTACAAACTGTCAGTAAATTTACTGGCAGTTGGCAACCCTGTCTTAGGGTTAGATACACTTTAGGATTATCCCATGATGAGACACAATAAGTAAGCACACTCCATTTCTATACCATCTGCCCTCATCATATCACAAGTTTACAGAGTATATTTCTGTGTAACATCCAATTCAGAATTCTAAAGCTGCCCATACATTATACAATTTTCTTATTCAATTTCCTTTATATTTACCTTCAACTATGTAGTGCAAGGGCCTGCCTGATTGCATACAAATTGAAAGTGTTTAGGTTTGACCTCATATTATATGGTTGTGGTAGATCTAAAGGAGATCTATAGAAGAAAATTGCATAATGTATGGCCAGCCTTACTCTTCTGTTTCAGATCCTTTCACAAAGTCACATGATAAGCAGAATAGCAATGTGGGTACATTATGCTGAGCCATGTGCAGGAACCTATAACTCCTCATCAAGGCACACAGACAGTACAATCCACACATTATCTCCTTCCATTCTATGTCATCAATGCAGTGATCTTACAATCAGATGGTGCTGTGGGGGATTACCATTCCCACTGATCTCTATGTAATGATGAAGACAATGCACTGTATGGACAGGTACATCCATCATCATCATGGCAATACATCATCCCATACATGGCCATACAATATTATTAGAAGAGAAGGGGCATGTCCCTGCCATGTACCTCCAATGACCTCCGTGCCAGCGATGCCATCTGCACCATCCGTAGAAAAAGCCAGGAGCCGGGGGAATGATGTGCAGGGAACGACCTCTGCAGACTAGGAGCCAAGGGGGCTGATTGAAGAGCGATGCACATCTATGTGCAGTGCGGAGAGATCGGTGGCGGTGCTGATCTGTAGAGGAGCCCCAGACCCCTGCTGTGGAGAGGCGCCGCTGAGAATGAGTGCCTGCCATTCAAAAATGGCGCCAGGCGGCACCATCACATCACTGCGCATGCGCCTGCCCGACCGAGCGTGTACGAGTTCTCCCGAGCTCGGCAGGCTTCGGAATGGCGCATGCGCAGTTGCACTGTCGGCCTGCAGCCGTCCTTTTTACGGGCACCGCTGTCCGTAACGGACATTCGCGGACAGCCAGAAAATAGACTGGGATTTACTGGCTGTCCGTGAATTAACGGACGGTTGGCAACACTGCACACAAGGCAGTCGAATGGACACTTCTCCATTGGGAACAATCAGTTAATTAGTATATTATATATAATGCGCTCTGGATAGGTCCCATATATAAACTCGTGGTTGGTCACCAACAGAGGCCATAGAAGATAGAACAGTGCCACATAGTGTTATACTGCTGGACAATGTTTATCAAAAGCCTGTGCTCATGACGTCATTGTGTTCTTACATCCAGGAATTTATTTCCTCGGGTCGTCTGTTATGCACAAGTGCTTTGATACTTCATAATCTGTAAGTGTTATTCTTCGATTTTTAATAAACATTATGCCACACTAGTCCATATTAGCTGGGTGATTGTGACAGACCTAACCAGGACAGGTGCTTTTGGAGAGAACTAGGGCAAGCCTCTTGCCCACTGACTATGGGCCCTGGCTTTTGGGAGTACACTACTCTTTGGGAGGTGTGTGCCTCGAGGATCCTTGGGGTGGTCTTGTTTCTGATTTGTGTCTCCCCAGTACACACAGATTCTGGGAGTCTAGGCCCAGGATCTATGTTGAAGGCCTAGATCCCACACTTTCAGCAATGACTGCTCCACACTGTAAGACTCATAGCAGATGTTAATCTCATCAGCTCAAGCCACCTGTCTATCACCCATTGTTAATTGTGCTAATTAACTCACCTATTGTCTGCTAGCAAACTACTGTGGGATGTTCATCTTATGATAATGTATAGTGTACTTTGTGAGTTTGGCGACGGCCAGTCTGACCTGGAATGAGATCTCTGATTAATCATAACATTGTCCAAGTGTCTAGTGGTTTAATTAACATAATGTTTATAGTATATGCTGGTTGTTGTTTAGTTATGTTAATTATATTTCTGTATACAGTAATGTGATCAACTTCACCTGATTGTGTAGGATATAAATTCTCTTTGAGCTTTCAGATAAACAGGTCCAGTTTCATACAAGCTATTTGTCAGCTAGTGTCAGGGATACCATATGCAGGTATCCAGCAGGGATGGTCAGATCAGTTGGCTGCACTTAAAGGAATCAGGACCAGGTGTAAGGTGAAAATAGCAATATATTTATTAGACAAATAACACACAATTCCAACACCAAACACCAGCAAACATACATGAGCAAGTAAAAGATGAAAACACACCAAACCCCAAAATAAACACCTATCTGACTAAATACAAGTGAAGAAAACACACACATATACAATAAGCAACCAGGGATACCAGATAAGGGGAACAGGGAGCCAGGTACTGGGAGCAGAAGGAGAGCAAGGGAGCAGGTTCAGGAATCAGGTCTCTGGGTCTGGATCGCAGATCAGGGATCAGAGCAGGTCAGGTTCAGGAATGGACACAGCTTGCAGGGAAAATACCGAAGCATTGGGACAGGGAGCAAGGCGGGCTTATATGGACCCAGCAGACCCATCAGGTGCAGCTTAATGACCTGTAAGCTCAATCTCCTGGGAGACTCCCGCTGGTGGCCACCAGAACTACACCATTTAGTTTTCCAAACACTGCCACCAGCAGGTGACCCAAGCAAGGACACAGGTCCTGACAGCTAGTCTTGTATAGTCCGCTATAATATCTGGTGTCTGGTGTCCAGACTGGAGGAAGCAGTATACTGATGGAAGCACTCAAGCGGGGTGCTGGGACGGTTCCCTCACATTGATCATAAAGCTATGGCTGATCGGTGTATATATACAATATCTCACAAAAATGAGTACATCCCTCACATTTTTGTAAATATTTTATTATATCTTTTCATGTGACAACACTGAAGAAATTACACTTTGCCCCTACTTTTGTGAGAGAATGTATTTAATTTTTAAAGGGTCAGCAGCAAACACAGCAGGAAGTTGTTGTTGACAACAAACAAGCTGCCCTTTGAATGCAAACATCACATTTCATTGCAGTGCAGTTTAGCCCACAATGCATCCAAGCATCACATTTACCACATACATCTCTCTCTTGTCATAGCTGCTAATAAGAGTAGGGAAAACAGCCCCACATTACCAACATAATATCTGGGAGGCCCAAAGGAAAAGGCAGAAGTGGTTTCAATGCAGCTATCACAGGCGAGTACTTGGGTTGCAGCAATGAGAGGCTGGACAGGGCTGCCTTTTGTTTCCTGGCAGTGGGTTTCCTATACATGCAGAGCATGGGAAGGAAGTGCTGGAGCTAGATAACCCAAGCCTTCATTATCCTCCGCCTCCAAGACGCGGAGTAACTTGAAGTCATCAGCTTCTGCCGAAACACCCCGCTCTGCTTCCTTATCTACAGCAACTCCTGGCTATCTGAGCTACATGTAGCAAGAAGATGTGCAGCAATTAATTGTATTGTGGTTGAGGAGTAGAGATAAGCTTAAAGAGGATCTTCAGTCTGTTTGAAAAAAAAAAAAAAAAAATGTCAGCAGCTAGAAATAATGTATCCGCTATCATTCAATAATAGGATACTTACCTGTCCAAGCATCCTGCACCGTCCTCACTCACCCCTGTCCTGTTCCCAGAAGTTTTCGGTGGGGGGGGGGGGAGCGAACGTCCGGTGGAATTGCCTGACCAAAAGTGGGAGCTGGTACCTCCCAAAAATGTCCAAAAGTGTTGGAGGAGGGGGTAAAAAGGACATAAAGTGTTTTTTCCCTTTTTGGGTGAAGTTCTGCTTTAAAATTTAAACTCCCAAACATATAGCCCATTTGGTGGGAGCCAAGCATCATATATAATAGCGGTATTCCTTCTGTTATTATACTTGTCAGCTTTCTGCCTTTAATGGTTGTTAAGTAGTGTTGGGTGAGACGTTAGGATTGAGCATAAGTTTGGCTCAAACATCACCCATTCGCCCACTCGGCGGACACCCAAATTTTCTGCTTAAAATGCACCTGACCGAACACCCCACCAAATGCCCCACAATGCACTGCGTGCTGTACAGTGCATTCTAAGTCCTGATTGGCTGAAGCAATGCACCTGACCACTGTTCAGGTGCAAGGCTTTGCCCAATCTGGGAACAGTGAATAGCTGGTTAAGGAGCAGGCCGGGAAGCTGGCCTTCATGTTTTTAACAAAGGATGAGTGATCACCTGTCAACGGGCTTCCCAGCTGACAGCTGAAAGCAAAAAAGCAGTGGCAGCAATATAAAAATGTGATTAAAACGGAATGGGGGTCCCCACCAATCCAGGTCCTTTGGGTCTGGTATGGATTTTAAGGGGAACCCCATGCCAAGATTTAAAAAAAAAATTATGTGGTGTCCCCCCCAAAATCCATACCAGACCCTTATTCGAGCATGCAGCCTGGCAGGCCAGGAAAGGGGGAGGATGGGCAAATCCCCCTACTGAACCATATCAGGCCACATGTCCTCAACATGAGAGGGGGGGTTCGGGGAGGGGGAGCTCTGCCCCCCCACCCTAAAGCACCCTGTCCCCATGTTGATGGGGACAGGGGCCTCTTCCCCATAACCCTGGGCTGTGGTTGTGGGGATCTGTGTGCAGGGGGCTTCTCGGAATCTGGAAGCCCTCTTTAACAAGGGAACGCCCAGATCCCCCCCATGTGAATGTGTATGGGGTACATGGTACCCCTACTCATTCACCAAAAAAAGTATCATAGAGAAATATATGTAAAGCATTGGAGGCAGATTAGGCTAAGCATGACACCGCATCCCAATATGAATGCACAAAAGGACCAAAAAGAAAAAGGAGTGGGACTTTAAAGGCTGTCACTAAGAAATCCCAAGCAGGATAGCACAACAGTGGGTAATATAAAATCAATATTTATTACATGATTTGATTAAAAAATCCATAACATGTGGAGACAAGTGTATATATAGAGAACATTGTGGTCACTGTGTCAAAAGTGGGCCTGGTCCTAGGTCGTCTTCAGGTAGGCAACCGATAGCAGGTCAGGGCCCTTTAACGAAAAGATGCTTATATACACCAAAATCGCAACATGTTTCCCCACATGCTTCTTCAGGCGATCCAGTGATACCGTTCAAAGGAAACCCGAGTCCACCCGTGAGAAGATCAGTATAACCACTATAGAGGTAAATTGTGCATAAAATTCCAAATATGAGTAACGGGGGGACCTGGATAAAGTAGCCCCCGAGATACCGCCCTATATGTACTATAGCAAGTCCTTGGAGGGTACGCAAAAAACAGCCGCGATCCCAGGGAAAGACTGGATGATTAAGTATCACGCCACCACTGATGTGTTTGTCTGCAGCTCCATCACTGGAAACGTCTCTGTCTCCGTGTGCGTCCAGGGCGTCTAGTCACAGCATCTCGAGGGCTACTTTATCCAGGTCCCCCCCGCAACTCATATTTGGAATTTTAGGCACGATTTACCTCTCGGGTGGTTATACTGATCTTCTCACGGGTGGGCTCGGGCTGCCTTTGAACAAGGTGAGACTGGAACTAGGACTCGTTTCTCGGCCCGACTCGAAGGCCACCAAACGTGCCAATTTACATAGTAATTTCTACCAGTGCTTGGGTTGTGATGTTTAAATATATAATGTACATGTGAATCTCCGAACAGATGAATCTCCCGATTGGGTCCATCCATCTGCTCTTTTCTCAGCACAAGAAGGCCCCTGTGGTTCAACTGGGTGCTGCCCAGGGGTCGCCTCGGTAGGCGCTTGGCGGTAGGGTGATCTCTTTTCCCTCCACTAGATGGCGCTGCCCTTTTGTGTGCTGTCAGTTTCAGTCCATTGCCAAGGCGTTCAACGAACTCTGGGACCTTTGTTACGGTGAACGGGAAATGACGCAATGCGCGATGATGCACTTCCTTCAGGAGGCAGCGCATGCGCTGC
Source organism: Glandirana rugosa (assembly GCA_018402905.1). Classification (NCBI taxonomy): domain Eukaryota; kingdom Metazoa; phylum Chordata; class Amphibia; order Anura; family Ranidae; genus Glandirana; species Glandirana rugosa. The sequence goes on from BLSH010118171.1 coordinate 114,990, forward strand.
ATATAAGACGGCGGGGATGGTGGCTGGCGCCATTCTTTCCTCTTCGGTCGACACGACCGCAAGCTTTTCCAAGACCCGGGGACTTTACAAGGACGGGTGGTGGATCCAGGGGTGTACCCCCTTCCCGGCTGTGGCAATCGGGGTATGGTTATCCCCTCCTACTTTGAGTCCCCCTCTACGGGCACTTGGCCATTGCCACGTATTTGGAAGGTAAGCCACTGTTCTGGCTGTTTTTTAACTATATGGATAGCGGAAGTATATATTCAAATTTCAGCTTTCTATGTTTAAATTCTTTTAGAGACCTTCCCCTAATTTTTGCACCGGTTGTTGGTATATTGGGTTCTACCATCCTGACACGATGGGAACTATATAATGAGCAGATGGATGGATTCATTGGGGATAATCTGAACCTTAGAGAAATTTGCATATTGTACTATCTTGTAAGTAATGGAAATCAATACAATATTTGAGAATATACGTGTACAAATTTACTTGAATGTAGTTCTATACAAGGTATTAGTGCGCACATCTCCTTACTTTACAGATGGCGGTATCTTTCCCTGAAGAAAGAATTAATACAGATACAATTTTGAAACACATTGGATGAACCCTCCTAGGGCAGGCCATTGGCTCACCATGGGGCTTTTCCAGGGTTGGGTGATACCACCATTGACATTCATGTCTCCTTTTGTATTCATTATTTTTATTAGGTGCACAATAGAATAGCCAGTTGTTTTTGTATCATTTGCTATACTGGTCCAACTTTGGACAATGTTTTTAAAATTGTCATAATAAATCATTATATTTTTATAATTGGAGTTTGGTAATGGTATGCTGTAAAAACAAAAACGCAACAGCTCCTCCCCTTGGGAGGGCTCCCACCGACTGAGCTCTGTTTGTTATGACAGTTTATTCATAGTGAAGGGCGAGGCCACCTGGTGATGTAAGAGTGTGGCCCGCCCCCGCTGAAGTCACCTGACGTCAGAAGGGGCAGGGTCACCTGCTTACGCCGCCGGGTGACTCCACCCGGCCATATAAATAAACTGTCATAACAAACAGTGAGCAGATGGCGGGAGCCCTCCCAAGGGGAGGAGCTGTGTGTGCCATCTGCATGCCATGCATTAGGGGGCACTCCGCAGCGGTGAAGTCACCCCATAATGTTGTAGGTTGTTGGGGGGGGCGAACAAACGGCCTGTTTGTTCGGCTGTCCGCCACACAGGCGAACAACAGGAGTTCGGCCCGAACGTATGCTCGGGCCGAACCGTTCGCCCATCCTTACTTTCTACTTCAACACCATTCCATTGACCTGTATAAAGGGTTTCTAATTCTTTATACTGTTTCTATTTTCTGTAGGGCAAGAAATAACCTCTTTCTTTTAAAAGATGCAATCTGCTTGTTATACGGCCGACATACAACAACCTGTCCAACCAGATTTAAAAACTTGATGCTAATATTTTAACAAGTACTGCCTCAATTTATTCTTGAAAAAAAAGAAAATTATTTAATTTTAGCAAAGATCCACCTGCTCTCTCCCTCAGAGAAAGTCTCCTGACCAAAAAGGGTTACAAATTTAGCAGCAAATCTGTCAAAATCTTTTTTTATTCAGTCCTGAGAACATTTTTTGCTTGTGGATGCAATCTGCCTACCTTCTCCCTCAGAAATTGCGGCCTATTACTATGAAGGCCTGACAAATGTGGTACGAGTCTTTTCATGCAGCTGGGGGTCAAAGAATGCCCTGGAAACTGTTGACTGGGTAGGAGTGACAACTTCCTCTTGGGTCAGTCCAAGCCCAAGTTCGGACCAAACCCGAGCTCATTCCTAGTCCATAGGTGCTGTTTTTGAATTGTGACAGCAGGTGCCAGGAAAGGAGCCCCCGCCTGCTGTCAAACTGAAGGGTGATCGGGGGAAGGAGGAGGCGGCAAGAGCTGAGACATGTTACATGTTTCATCCCAAATACAGGTGGAACATGTAATATATGCCAACAGGTGAAGATATCCTTTAACTTATTTTATGGATTTTATTTAACCTCTCAGTGGGATGCTTTTACAGTGTTTTTTTTATTGGTGCTCTGTAACCTGTGGGAAGTTTTTATCTACTTGCTGACCAGGCATTTACCTGGTACGTCACCGGTCTTCAAGTGGTTGTACCGGGATGATACCTGCAGCTTCAGGCATCATCCCAGTACAGTATTGTTAGAGCCAATGGTCGGCTCTCTAGTACTAGCAATCAGAGCAGATAATTAGCTGCTTGATTGCTATTAGAAGCATCGGGAGGGGGCGTCCCTCCCTTGTGCTGGGCCCTGCACTCTCATGGAGGACAAAGATAAGAAGGTGACCAGACCTTCTGAGACTGAGATTGATGCCTGCATAAACATGGTGTGAACGCTTTTATTAGTGCTCATACTCTAGCAGCACATCCTTGCAGCAAGTTTGCATTTTGTCCCTTGGGTGACAGAGGTTCACACTGGTTTCCATGCAACATTTCATTAAGGTGATGGATGTTAATAGTTTATTTGCACCTTTGTACTGTACTGTACTGTCACATATTTAATGGGCCTTTCTTTTAAGTATTATGGTACAAAATGGATGTGTATTTAAACACTGCAATTATTAACTTAAGCTTATTTAGAGGGTGTATGTATATCAACTTTTATTGCTAGCTGCTTCTTATCACATGTTTTAGCGCTGACTATACATTGTTTTGTTATGTCAACAAGTAATTGAAACTGCAAGCAATGTTACAAAAAAAGAGAGCGTGGATACATTGAAATGACCCCTTAACCACTTCAGCCCCGGAAGGATTTCACACTTTAGGACCGGAGCCCTTTTTGCGATTCCGCACTGCGTCGCTTTAACTGACAATTGCGCGGTCGTGCGACGTTGTACCCAAACGAAATTTGCGTCCTTTTTTTCCCACAAATAGAGCTTTCTTTTGGTGGTATTTGATCACCGCTGCGTCATTTCTGATCGCCGCTATAAACAAAAGAAGAGCGACAATTTTGCAAAAAAAAACAAATTTCTTACTTTTTGCTAAAATACAAATCCAAAAAAAAAATATAAAAAAACATTTTTTTTCATCGTTTTTGGCCGATTTATATTCTTCCTCATATTTGTGATAAAAAAAAATCGCAATCGGCGTTTATTGATTGGTTTGCGCAAAAGTGGTCGCGTTTACGGATGATGAGAATTCATTTTTGGGGTTTTTATTTATTTTTTATTTTTTACTAGTAATTAGCGGTGATCTGCGATTTTTAGCGGTACTTCGATATTTCAGTGGACATGTCGGACCATTTTGACAGTTTTTTTGGGACCATTGGCATTTATACAGCGATCAGTGCTATAAAAATGCACTGATTACTGTGTAAATGCCATTGGCAGTGAAGGGGTTAACCTGCAGGGGCCGCTCTAAGGGTTAACAGTGTTCCCTGGGCGTGTTCTAACTGTAGGGGGACTGCCCTAACAGGGGAAGGGAAGCGATCACAGCTTCCATGTAGAGGAAGGCTGTGATCACAGCCCTTCCCCTTCTCACAGAACGGAGGTCCGTGTTTACTTACACGGACCTCCGTTCTTTCACTCCGGGGGGGGC
>BLSH010118182.1:19210-31114 GCA_018402905.1 Glandirana rugosa
CCTCTACAGGGGAATAAGTGAGTGTTGAATCAACGACACCATCATTATAGTGAAAAATGAACCATTCAAAAGACTCATAATGCCTCATAGAATATACAATGGGGTGTTTACTTTCCAAAATGGGGTCATTTCGTGGGTAATTCCATTGTCCTGGTGCTCCAGGGTCTTCAAAAGTGTAATAGTAAGGACGGGCTGTACCTTAATGGAGATGGTACAGCTCTACTGGGAAGAAAGATGGCCACAAAGATGGAGGGGCTTTTAAACTAGTTAATGGGGGAGTTCAGAGGAAACAATAGCCAGTAGTAAACAGGGGACAGTGGGGTATAGTGGAGTCAGCAGTGATATTACTACCACAGCAACTAAGTTGTGAGTGAATAAGGGGACATCTCCTAAACTGAGCCAGAGGAAACATATGGAGAAAACGTGCGCTCATACAACACTAAGGGGCGTTCACGCAAATGCTAGGAGCCTAGCTAACAAAATGGAGAAACTGGAGCTACTGCTACACAAGGAGAACTTAGACCTTGTGGGAATAACTGAAACATGGTTTGACAGCTCACACGATTGGCTGGCCAATATACAGGGGTATGCATTGTATTGAAAGGATAGGGAAGGTAGAAGGGGTGGAGGGGTCTGTCTATATGTCAAAAATGATATAAAGGTGGTAGAGAGGAGTGACATTATGGACAGGATGAGGGGGAGGTGGAATCAGTATGGGTTGAACTTCATAGAGGGGAGGTAAATGGGAAATTATTAATTGGGGTATGTTACAGGCCTCCCAACCTAAAGGAGGAGGAAGAGCTGGGACTACTATCCCAGCTAGAAATGGCAGCGAAACTGGGAAATGTAATCATACTGGGGGGCTTCAATTATCTTGATATTGACTGGGCAGAGGGGACAGCACACTCATTAAAGGCCCGTCATTTCATGAATATCCCACAGGACAACTTCATGTCCCAATTGGTGGATTCCCCAACTAGAAAGAATGCCTTGTTAGATCTATTAATTACGAACAATCCAAATCTGGTCGCAGATGTGGCGATACGCGTTAATTTGGGATCTGGTGACCATCGAATAATAGCATTTAGTGTAAATCACAAGAAAAAAAGGCAAGAGGGCAGCACTAAAACACTAAACTTTAAGCGGGCCAATTTTTCAAGGCTGCGGTCATTACTGCAGGACATAAATTGGGACACAGTCCTAGAAAAAATGAACACAGAAGAAAAATGGGAATGCTTTAGGAGAATATTAAATAAGGGTATCGCACAGTGCATTCCAGTGGGCAATAAATAGAAAAGGGAAAAGCTCAAACCTGGGTGGTTAAATAGTAATGTGAAAAGCCTCATTAAAGAGAAAAACTTTAAAAAATATAAAGGGGGTGGGTCACATTCTGAATTCCAAAACTACAAGGAATGTAATAAGAAGTGCAAAAATGCAATCAGGGCGGCTAAAAAGGATTATGAGAAACACATAGCGGAGGAGAGTAAAAAAAAACCCAAAGAAATTCTTTAAACATATTAATAATGAAAAGACAAAACCAGAGCACATTGCACACTTAAAAGATGATGATGATGGGAGGATGGCCACAAATGGCACAAAAAGGCAACTATATTAAATACCTTCTTCTCCTCAGTTTTTACGCAGGAAAAGGAGGGGTTTACCGACCGCAACTATGCTGTTAGTGCCACAGCACAGGACATACCCTCTTGGCTAACGGAGGCCGGAGTCAAAGAAAGATTAGAGAAACTTAATACAAATAAATCACCAGGACCAGATGGCTTACACCGGAGAGTCCTCAGGGAGCTTAGTCAGGTTATAGCCAGGGCATTGTTCCTAATCTTTGTGGATAGTATAATGACGGGATTGGTACCAGCTGATTGGAGGAAAGCCAATATGGTGCCAATATTTAAAAAAGGGCAGAGACATATTCCTGGGAATTACAGGCCAGTCAGCCTAACATCAATAGTGGGTAAGTTATTGGAGGGGATAATTAGAGAGTGTATCCAAAAAGTAACTGAGGAAGGTAACATCATTAGCAGTAATCAGCACGGGTTTATGAGGGGTCATTCCTGCCAGACAAACCTGCTAACATTCTACGAGGAAGTGAGCGGCCATCTAGATAGGGGGAGGTCAGTGGATGTAGTGTACCTGGATTTTGCAAAAGCTTTTGACACCGTTCCCCATAAACACTTGATTTACAAGCTGAGGTCTGCAGGCATGGGCCAGAAGGTCTGTTCTTGGGTAGAGAACTGGTTATAGGGGTGTGTCCAAAGGGTGGTGATTAATAATGTGTACTCAGACTGGTCTGGAGTGACGAGTGGGGTACCCCAAGGATCTGTCTTGGGACCAATTCTATTCAATTTATTCATTAATGATCTGGAGGAAGGGATTAATAGCTCAGTCTCGGTTTTTGCTGATGATACAAAGATAAGCAGGGCGATAACATCACAACAGGATATTGACATTTTACAGAATGACCTGAACAAATTAACGGAGTGGGCAGACAAGTGGCAAATGAGGATTAATGTAGAGAAATGTAAGGTAATGCAAAAAACATAAATGCAAAGTACGCACTAGGGGGAGAGCCTCTGGGGGAATCAAGAATGGAGAAGGATCTGGGGGTCCTTGTAGATGACAGACTGAGCAATAGCATGCAATGTCAAGCTGCAGCAACCAGAGCAGGTAGAATATTAGCATGCATAAATAAGGGGATATGCTCCAGGGATAAAACTGTAATTCTGCCACTTTATAAAAGCCTGGTTAGGTCACATCTGGAGTATTCTGTCCAGTTCTGGTCATCAGTCCTCAGAAAGGATATACTGGAGCTGGAGAGAGTCCAAAGGAGGGCAACCAAACTGATAAGGGGAATGGAAGACGTTACTTACGAGGAACGATTGCAAGCGCTAAACATATTCTCTCTGGAGAAGCGACGCTTGAGAGGGGACATGATTGCGATCTATAAATATCTTTATAAATATAGAGAAAAGGTTTAATCTTAGAATTCGTAAGGGGTTCTTCACTGTCAGGGCAATAATAATGTGGAACTCTCTCCCACAACTAGTGGTGACTAGTATGGATATATTTAAAAAACTCTTGGATGTATATCTCAATAAGTACATCATACAGGGATATGGATACTGACAACAGTACACCTACACAGGTTGAACTGGATGGACTGTTGTCTTTTTTCAGCCTTAACTACTATGTAACTATGTAATAGGTCGTTAGGAAAATAGATGTCTAATTTATGCTCCTAGAAAGTCTGACAGTGCTCCCTGCATGTTGGACCTCTCTATGTGGCCAGGCTGTGAAAAAGTCGCACACATGTGGTATCGCTACACTTGGGAGGAGTAGCAGAATGTATTTTGGGGTGTAATTGGAAGTATGCATATGCTGTGTGTGAGAAATAACTTGTTGTTATGACAATTTTGTGTAAAAAAATAATAATTTCTTAATTTTCCCAAGAATTGTGGGAAAAAAATACAACTTCAAAAAACTCAGCATGCCTCTTACTAAATACCTTGGAATGTCTACTTATCAAAAAGGGGTCATTTGAGGGGTATTTGTACTTTCCTGACATTTTAGGGCCTCAAGAAATTAGATAGGCCGTCAGTGCATCAAGTGTGATCAATTTTCGATGATTGGCACCATAGCTTGCACCATAGCTTGTAGACTCTATAACTTTCACACAGACCAAATAATATACACGTATGTGAGTTATTACTAAAGATATGTAGCAGTATAGGTTTTGGCCAAAATTTATGAACAAAAATGACTTTTTGCAAAATTTTATCATAGAAACTAAAAAAAAGTGTTTTTTTTTTCAAAATTCTCGCTCTTTTTTCACTTATGTCGCAAAAAATAAAAAAACCCAGTGGAGATTAAATACCACCAAAAGAAAGCTCTATTTGTGTGAAAAAAATGATAAAAATTTTGTTTGGGTATAGTGTTGCAAGACTGAGTAATTGGCATTCAAAGTGTGAGAGCACTGAAAGCTGAAAATTGGTCTGGGGAGGAAGGGGGTATAAATGTCCTGTATTGAAGTGGTTAATAAAGTGGAGTTTCAGCTATTTTTTAACCCCCCCCCCTGCAATGTTCGCATGTAATCATTGTGGAATAGTTAATACTATTAGGCTTTCTAATTCATTTTCAAGCGGTGGATGCCCATTGACTCCTGGAATTGATGACACTCATATCCCAGTAGCCAATGGGAAAAAGGAAATGACGTACCTCGCAGTGGAAAATTAAGACAGAAGAGGAACTTTATGCTTGCCAAATAAAGTAAAGAACTTTAAGTTCTTTTAAAAAAAAGTCAGATGAGTAATTTACATGTGATTATGAACGCATGGGGGGGGGTTTGGGGGTGGTGGGCAAATTTAAAAAAGTGGGTGAAACTTTGCTTTAATCTTCATTGCCCTATTGGAACCAATTGAGACATACCAGGAAACTAAAACATGAAACTGAATCTTACATTAATTGGGCATTATGGGCAGTTCTTGTTGATGACACTTTGGCATACAAAGTTAGTTTTAGGTAAGTTTTTTTTTTTTCTTGTAATCTTCAATTGGTGATGCAGCAAAGATATTACTTGCTCTGCCAGGACAGTTACAAGCTTTTATCTTACCATAGCAGGAAAGCAGAAGAAATAGTGTACATTTACCCATGGCAACCAACAGAAAATAAGCAGCCAAGCTTTCAAGGAAATTCCAATACCTATAATTTAATATTTATTTATTATTATTTCAAATGTTCTTCCTTATTTTGACTTTCGCAGTGTGTGACTGTATATACAGTCAGGTCCATAAATATTGGAACATCAACACAATTTTAATCATTTTGGCTCTATACACCACCACAATGGATTTGAAATGAAACAAGATGTGCTTTAACTGCAGACTTTCAGCTTTAATTTCAGGTGAACGGTGTAGGAATTACAACAGTTTGTATATGTGCCTCCCACTTTTTAAAGGACCAAAAGTAATGGGACAGATTAACAAACATAAATCACACTTTCACTTTTTAATACTTGGTTGCAAATCCTTTGCAGTCAATTACAGCCTGAAGTCTGGAACGCATAGACATCACCAGACGCTGGGTTTCATCACTGGTGATGCTCTGCCAGGCCTCTACTGCAACTGTCTTCAGTTCATGCTTGTTCTTGGGGCATTTTCCCTTCAGCTTTGTCTTCAGCAAGTGAAATGCATGCTAAATCTGATTCAGGTCAGGTGATTGACTTGGCCATTGCATAACATTCCACTTCTTTCCCTTAAAAAACTCTTTGGTTGCTTTTGCAGTATGCTTCGGGTCATTGTCCATCTGCACTGTGAAGCGCCGCTCAATCCGCTCAATGAGTTCTAAAGCATTTGGCTGAATATGAGCAGATAATATTGCCCGATACACTTCAGAATTCATCCTGCTGCTTTTGTCAGCAGTTACATGATCAATAAATACAAGAGAACCAGTTCCATTGGCAGCCATACATGCCCACGCCATGACACTACCACCACCATGCTTCACTGATCAGGTGGTATGCTTTGGATCGTGAGCAGTTCCTTTCCTTCTCCATACTCTTCTCTTCCCATCACTCTGGTACAAGTTGATCTTGGTCTCATCTGTCCATAGGATGTTGTTCCACAACTGTGAAGGCTTTTTTAGATGTTGTTTGGCAAACTCTAATCTTGCCTTCCTGTTTTTGAGGCTCACCAATGGTTTACATTTTGTGGTGAACACTCTGTATTCACTCTGGTGAAATCTTCTCTTGATTGTTGACTTTGACACACATACACCTACCTTTTGGAGAGTGTTCTTGATCTGGCCAACTGTTGTGAAGGATGTTTTCTTCACCAGGGAAAGAATTCTTCGGTCATCCACCACAGTTGTTTTCCGTGGTCTTCCGGGTCTTTTGGTGATGCTGAGCTCACCAGTGAGTTCTTTCTTTTTAAGGATGTTCCAAACAGTTGATTTGGCCACACCTAATGTTTTTGCTATCTCTCTAATGAGTTTGTTTTGTTTTTTCAGCCTAATGATGGCTTGCTTCACTGATAGTGACAACTCTTTGGATCTCCTTGTAAATGGGATAATGAGGGAATAACACACACCTGGCCATGGAACAGCTGAGCAGCCAATTGTCCCATTACTTTAGGTCCCTTAAAAAGAGGGAGGCACATATACAAACTGTTGTAATTCCTACACCGTTCACCTGATTTGGATGTAAATACCCTCAAATTAAAGCTGAACGTCTGCAGTTAAAGCACATCATGTTAGTTTCATTTCAAATCCATTGTGGTGGTGTATAGAGCCAAAAAGATTAGAATTGTGTCGATGTCCCAATATTTATGGACCTGACTTTATGCATACTGTATGTATGTATGTGTGTATACTGTGTGTGTGTGTACTGTGTGTATATTGTATTTATATTGTATGTATACTGTGTGTATATTGTATGTATATTGCAAAATACATACAATATACACACAGTATACACACACACATACATACATACAGTATGCATATATACAGTCACACACTGCGAAAGTTGGAAATAAGGAAGAACATTTGAAATAATAATAAATAAATATTAAATTATAGGTATTGGAATTTCCTTGAAAGTTTGGCTGTTCATGAACCTAAATATGAAATTTATCACTAATAGCCATATTTTCAAGGAAATTCCAATACCTATAATTTAATAGTGTAAGGGCAATTATAATACCTTGTATGCATTATATTTTGCCTGCGCTAATAAGCGCACTTTTCAGCTCTTTTGCATAATGCATTTGAGTGACCTGTGTTGAAGCAGACACAGACGCAGATTGCTTTTCTCACATGGCCACTCGCAGGGATTGTCCTGCTGAACTCTGCTTTCAGCCTTTATTTATACTGCTCAAACAGGGATAACAAAAGGGATTTGATGGCTTCACAATCAGCCAATCAGCCTCCAAGGCACAGTCACATGACATGAGCTCAATACAAAACCACCAACCAATGACACACTTGTTTATATTCAAACTATACAATAGGAGAGGCATGCATGCATGGGGGGGGGGGGGTTGGCTGGCCTGTATGAGAAACAGCTGTCTCCAGATAAACAATGAAAGCCATGTGCTATCTCACAGAGGCCATACAACAAAACACCACACATGTAAAACCTGCCATTACAACGAAACACTATCAAATACAGCTCTATGAACTATACTCCATAGCAATTATGCTACTGTTCCATTAAAGGGTAAATTACAACACAAAGGAATATAGCTGTAGATCTCTGCCACATTGATCAGATGCCACAGAAAGCTTACAGATCATTATCCTTACATAAAAGGCAATACTAATTCCATAACGCAAGTAAATCGCCGCCAAGCAGATCGATCTGTACAGAATACAGGGGCCCCCTGATTGACGGTAATAAACCCGCGCCACAGAACGTGCATTGCACCTCAAAGATCCGGACCAGCGTTTGCTCCAGTGCTTAACCGCTCAGGGCGCCTGCCGGCCGGGATGATTGGGCGGGTAGCGTGTGGTTCCCAAGTAATGGAAGGTTTCCATTGTAAATGGCCTTTCCTCAATATCGGTTAAAGCCATATTCACTGTACACAGAGAATATCGTTAAACCGACACTGGGAGACACTGTGACAATACATAATAAACACATCCTAAATTTCTACAACAGTTCCTCCTCTTGTCATATGCTCCCATGTGTCCCTCGACGAATCTTGTCATCTTCTAAACACGAACACCAGTCCAATCAAAAAATAAAAAAATGAAACATTCAGTCCATCCATTGAACAAAAGAAAAGCATGGTTGACACGCATTCTTCGGGAGGGATGACTCAGAGGGAAAGCATGATGTGGGGGTTATTGCGATCGCTGGAATCCTCAGCATCTGGTACATGGGCTGGACTTCAGGGGACCTCTTGTCTTGGCTAGGAAGATGTGGTCATCTGCTCGGACTTTGGTGACTTGATCGATCAGGCAGCAGGAACATCTCATCATGGCATATAGAAGGAATAGAAATAAAACAACATGAGTATATATACCCCTACTTCCTTCAGCCAGGATCCGATGAAAAACAAGAACTCTCCAAAATCTCCCAAACCCTTTAGAAAGGATTCCAACCTTCACTGGCTATAGCTCTGGCTCTTCCTAGCAGGGACCTAACTTTATCCATATGGACTTGGACCTTGTCCCTAGTGCCTGTCATCCAGGTACAACAGTCTTCTGCTATGAACTCACAGAAACCCCCCTTTTGCGCTAAAAGATAATCAAGTGTCATCTTTTCCTGTAATAGACTCTGTCGCTTTTCCTGTGAGATCTCCCTCACAGCTTCAAGGGTTTCATTGACCACCCCACCCACAATGGATGAGAAATTGTTCAATCGTTTCCCAAGTTCAACCCCCACCCTGTCCAAGCAGGAAACCATGCCCAGGCCTTGTTGGAGTTGGTTAACAACTCCCTTTGAGCTGTCCCTGCCATTCTTACCTTCTCTCGCGCCATCAAATCCTAACGATCGGCCACGACGTAAGATGCTGGGACGAGTTTCCCCCATGCTTGCATTAGGGGGTATTAACTTATAAGCTGTGGAACGGCATAAGAAGTAGTAGGGGCTGTTAGAGTCGCACAGGGGGACTCTGATGGTCCCCTGCTATGCGCAATAACAGGACAGTCTGGGGGATTCCTCCCTCAGTCTGTATGTCACACTCTTCCTACCAACAGATGTAATCTAGTCTATTGGTGCTACTAGAGAAGGCTGGGGGTCTAATTCATAAGATTGACTGTTATACCTTTCTCACAAACCTACAAAACTACTCCTCTTACCAAACTTAAAGTTAAAGCACACTTGTGGGCCACTTATTTGTCCGGATACCCATGCTGGTTTTGTGGGGGAGGGGCAAGAACCAGAGCTAAAGCTGTAACTGTAACTAATTTTATCTTCTAGAAATGTATTGTTAAGTTAGTTTGTGTCTTTTTGAGATCTTTGCTATTTTTTTTCCTTATGTTTGCTTTTACCAATATGAACATCATATATACACACATATACACACACACACATATATATATATATATACATATATATATATATATATATATATATATATATATATATACATACATGTACACACGCATCCATGTCATGTACTGCTGCCACTGCCGGGGTATTAAGGCTCGGTGGGGGCCTAGAGTGGGTTCTGTTCACTGTTTTTAGCTCGTTGGAGGTGCATTTAAAAAAAACAAGTTGGGATGTTTTATCGTTACCCCTGCTAAAATACATTAAGCTAAATAATATAAATAAAAAGATACTCCTCAGTCGTTGATGTGGTTGAGCAGCTTCTTGCAGTGGCTGGCATGGATACAGTTTTCTCGTCCCTCAAGCTTTAGGGAGGTCGGTGTCGTCAGTTGAACCTGGTATGGTCCATGTCGTCCTACTAGGTCACAAACTTGGTTAGAATTAGAGAGGTTAGTATTGTAAGTTTGAAAATTGTCATTCTCACCACCATTATCTCCCCCCTTTTCTTTCTCATTACAAAGAGGAAGAAAAGATACACTGTTTTTAATGACGCAAAAAAAAACAAAACAAAATAATGGCCACTGAGAGTCCCACTTTGATCTAATGAAACAAAAAATGCAATTTTTCCGAATTTCCAGCTTCCTTGTCTCCTCAGGTTCACCATCAGGTCTAGTCAGGCCCTACCCTTTTCACCATTAAGTGACCCTTGAAAACTAATTTACTCAGGGACACAGAATCTCTGGGAGTAAATAGGATGCACGGTGACACGGCAGGAAGCATGTGTGAAATACACTTGGGGACACACAGATAGTCTGGCAAGTACATTAACATACCTTAGCCTGGGGCGATGAGCTAGATTTGAAAAGAAAGGGATGGCTGGGCGTGTATTGAATTGAATTACCCATGGGGGGTCTACTTTAGTTTTGAACACAACTCTTGTGGGCTGCTTGCAAGTTAAAGTTCCACTTTGACCAAAATAAGAATATCACAATTTGTACAATTTGTACATTTCCTACAACCAATTACAAACCTCTGTAACTCTTACTTTCACGTTCCTACAAAAATAACGTATTATTACATACAAACAATGAGAATAAGACATAAGACAAACATTTAGATACAAATGCAAAGGGAGAGATTTCATAGTTACCATGCTACTTAATAAAACTTAAGCAAGACAAAAAAATGAAAAGCAGACGGAGTAAACGCACAATTGGTTAGGTTGGGCTTTAGCCAACAACGTTCTTTCCAAGGGCTAACACGATACTTTCCACAATGACCAGAAAATTATGTAATATACATCCAATCCTTCCCCGGCTGCCCTTAGTGGATCACGTAACTACGGCTTTCCCCTCTGGCCAGGTATACAAAATGTGCATCACCCGGACTGAAAACGCACTCTGCATATCCTGTTAATACACCATAATAGATTTCTTAAGCCCCAATATCACTATATCCAGCGTCTTTGTTGTCTGGAGCCTGGTCCTAATTCAGTAATGAATTTCTCCCACCTCCAGACATCAAAGGAACATCCACCTTTTGAGGGGTCACATGGCCCGAGCCCCAAACACAGACTTTATGTACCGCGAAGCTGTTTGGCTAGATTGAGGGGTCTCGCTTCCCCCATCATACATGAACGGCCCATTGCCCATGTCGATTCGAACCAACTTTTGCACCAAGTTTTAGGAGCAACACTGCCGGGTGCCTTCTTTCGCAGTGCTAGCTGGTTCCGACTCCGATTAGTATACATGGCTTCTCCGCCGGTCAGCTAGAAACTTCCACCCGATGGATTTGTACGGCTATACAGCTCAGCAACCACCCACGCTCTCCCCACCCCCGGTACTGACGCGGTTACACGTGGGGCGGGCTTCAGAATCTGCTCCTCACACGTTGAAGGCTGGAACAAACGTGTCGCCTTCCCCCGTTTCACGTAGACCGGCCCAAAGTACACATTCGTTCCGACCTAACCCGTGCAGCCAAACAGCCACGGAAGTACAATTAAATCCTCACTATACAAACCTTGGCTTCAGTCTATTTCCTGATGTTAGACTCAAGAAATGGAGATGCCGGTTACTGATTACACACTGAAAGGTATAATGTCTTTACCTGGAACACAAACTACCATAGAAAACACTATGCCTATAACACTAACCACAAATTAGTCCAAAACAAACCTGATTTTAAACAAAACTGAATCCAATACAAGAATGGATCAGGTATACTCCACACTGTGGTCTATCATTGAAAATCAATGGTTATACAACAGAAACCCTATGAAAAAGCTGCTTAAACATAAATGCCTACATAAAACTGAAAAAGTTATAAAAACATAACAGCTATATGTGAAACCAAAGATAAAACACGAAAACAGATGAATTGTATAGACGCTAAATCTGAACAAGTCAAAAACTGGCTAAAAACCAATGCAAAAATCCTGTAAAAACATCACGTAATGAATTCAATATGGCATCTCAGCCATGTGGCTCCTTTGTCACTACTCCAAGATGGCTGCCACACCATGTGGATTTTAATCCCCACAACATAAAATGGCAGTAAGTGAAACAACATTACAACCCCATGGCCCTCTTTACCCGAAGAAAATGACGCCAAACACATGATGGAAACAAAACGGCCGCACTGAGAACAACCAACCACAGTACAAATACGTGGATTTCGGTGTTAAAACAATAAAAACGTATAACACAGAATTTATCAACCGGATTTGCCAAAACCGCATCAGCCATGTGCTACTCAAACTTCAGCGTCTAAAATAACCAACGGTTTAATTAACAAATGAATTGTACTCTAAACAGACAGAACCAGAGCTGAATTACAGTGTAAAAGGCAAATTAATTTGGCAACCAATAAAATCTGCGACTTCAAACTCATCGTGTACCGAC
>BLSH010118182.1:36115-47190 GCA_018402905.1 Glandirana rugosa
ATATCCGGAATAATATCCGAGTGGACATCCATTTTCAGTGTTTCACCAGAAATGATGGTGAAAGTCGGGTCCAAGTCCTCTCCAGCAGGGCAGTTCACACTGCCTTCTGTGAACCGCTGCGGGTGTCATTACTAAGTTAATGACAAACCCAGTTTTGTTCACAGATCGCAGTGCAAATTGTGCACTCGCACAGGAATCGGATCGCATGGGTGAGAACACCCATGCAATGCGATTCTAGTGTGAGGAAAAAAGGTACATCTACCTTTTTTCTGTGCGAGTCTAATGTGAGTTCAGCCATACAAAAGTATGGCTGAACTCACACTGCTCACAGATCGCACGTGATTGGCACCCACAGTGCGGATACGAATCACATGCGATCTCTGAGGATCGCACAAGTCTGAACCTGGGCTGAAAGTGGTAGTAAAGACCACTTTGTGACTTTTACCTACAGGTGAGCCTATAATAAGGCTTACCTGTAGGTACAGTGAATATCTCCTAAACCCGTAGTGTTTAGGAGACAGTCAGCCTGCATGCATCCAGCGACATCACTGGTGCATGTCGCTCTGAAGGTCCGGGATACTGTACCACACCTTCAGAGCGACATGCTGGAACCGAGGGCACATTTGTGCGCGTGACCTCATCGCAGCTTGGCTGCTCATACAGCTGCTAGAGCGTGCAAACCTGGAAGGAAGAAGTGGTGAACATGGAAGCCTTGTCAGTGATGACAGTGCGCCACTGGAGGGCTTCGTTCTAAGATAAGTATTTCATAATGTGCTAGTATGCTATGCGTACTAGCACATTATGCTGTTGTTTTTTTTAAACTGTTGTAGTTTGCTACCGCTTTAAGGCCCCTTTCCCACAGATGTTCTGATTGAGTCTACCTGTCTGTTTTTCAGGTGGACTTGATTGGACCATCCATTCTCTATGGAGAGGTGGATGTAAATGGACATGTGTCCATTTACACCTACTTGCATCCAATCTGATGTGCTAAAAACAGATGGGTGGGGATCCATTCCCCACCCGTCTAGCTGACTGGATAAAAATTGGATGTAAACGGACAAAAGGTACATTTACATCCAACTGCCCACAGAGGAGAGCAAGCTCTGCCCATGTGAAAGAGGCCTAATAGTACATCTCATTATATATCACATCTGCAGATAGACTATTGAGGAGCAGGAAAGGACAGGGGCTGTGTATCCAATGCATATACAATCTATCATGCCAAAAAACATCTGCTGGAGCAGGGACAGCCCAGAGCACGTGAAAAGGGATGCTGGGGATGCCATATTCCATCCTCCAGCACACAGCCGACTTTAGACAGTGACTTACCCATTGTCTTTCCTCCATGCAGCCTATAATAGAGATAGGAGTGAGATAGGAGGGGAGGCAGTCCTGCTGCTGTTGGCAGACAAGTGCAGAGTCCTCCTGAGTGAAAAGTTCGGTCCTGCACATCTGAAAACGAAACCAAAGTAACCCGAGGAGCGGCCCCTCCTCCTGACCTGTGGCTGGATCGGACCACACACTGCACAGTACTGGGGGGGGGATGCTCGTCAGGGGGGAAGCTGCACGTGGGATCTAGACAGAATAGGAGGCACTACAGTGATCGGTTCTGCCTGGATCTGTATCTAAGGACAGATTCCACTTAGGAATGACCAGTCAGTGTGGTCGCAGCAAGTGACTGGGGATTGATTTTACTGCCCCTCATCTGCTGGCGCCTCCAGGTGGCTGCTTGTGCGGCCTTATGCTTGCGCCGGCCCTGAGTAGGCAAAGATTTTAGAACAATAATCTGTCCCTCAAAGCAGTAGACTCTACCTAGTCCAAGATCAGATCATTCTGTAATGCAGGATGAGATCTGCAATCTGTCCCTCAAAGCAGTGGTAGTAATCTCTACCTAGTCCAGAATCAGATCGTTCTGTAATGCAGGATGAGATGTTATTAATATCTGCAATCTGTCCCTCACAGCGCCGGCAGCACCCTCTCCCTAGCCTAGCCTGAGAGCATGTGACATGCAGCACTACATGACTCCAGCTTATAGAGGCTGGATCACACGATGCACTGGCCAATCACAGCCATGCCATTAGTAGGCATGGCTGTGATGGCTTCTAAGGGCAAACCAGTGAAACGATTGTTGATTGGCTGCCCTGCAGCTATTCAACATGCGTGATCAAATACCCGAACCCAGAACCCGAACCCAAAAATGTCCGGGTTCGGGTCAGGGTCACGGACACCCCAAAGTTCGGTACGAACCAGAACTTTACAGTTCGGGTACGCTCAACTCTAGGAATGATCAGATATCGCTCTGGGAAGGTACCTAATATCCCTCAACATGTTGAGTAGTGCTGAGGAAAGCAAACACATATTTATTCTTGATAATGTACCATGTATACCAGACTGACACGAGTATTACCTTATATCCGCATGCTTCCACCTCCAGGCCTCCATCAGATTGTATTTGGTCAGATATGAGCACAGTGGATTGGGAGGGAAACATGGAGCAGCTGTGTCTGTCTAGAGAGTTGTCTAGGACTGTATTGTAGTCACCAGCCATTAATAAGGGACCTTCTGCTATTTCTAGCACTGCTGTCATTATATGATGGTATGCAGGTTTAGTGAAAGGTGGAGGGATATAAATGTTGACTACCATATATGGCTTACCCTGAAGTTCCTGGACTATAATTACAAAACAAACTTCTGGCTCAAGCTTGATATGTTTAAGGCCTCATACACACTCCCATTTTTTGACGCCAACGTTTTCTGGCGTTTTTTGCAGCTCTCCATGTTAGTCAATGACCCCATAAAAACGCCAATGTTTTTGAGCTGTAGAGGGTGTCGGCATTAGTAAGTTGAAACTAGAACCCACGGCCATCGCGTTCTGAGGCTGTAACGTTTTGGCATTTTTGATGCCGACGCCGCAAACCGCTCACTAATGCCAACTAACGCCATACTGGCGATAACCAGCGTTTTTGACACCAACGTTTTTAGGTTGAAAAATAGAAGAGGATTTTTTTTTTTTTAAAGACACCTATTGACGCTGACGCTCACTAACGCTCACTAACGCCGATGCATAACGCCGAAAAATGCAGATTTTTTTTCCTGGAGTCAGGCCCGACGTTTTGATTATTTTTTAAGATACGCCCATGTGTATGAGGCCTAATAGTCACCGGAGCAGACTTGGTGATCAGGACAGAGGTGCCCCTAGCTTATGTTGAGTATGTGGAATGAATGGCATATGCTATTTTGGCTCTTTTAAGAGCCATTACCCTGGAACCCTGCAGATGGGTTTCCTGGAGAAGGATTACATGCGAATTTTGTCTTGCTGGGTACTTAAACATTAAAGATCATTTTACTTTAGAGTTTAGCCCTCTTATTTTCCATGAAATTAAGCGTAGCTTAGACATTGTCTGTATAATGGGTCATTATCACAGGGTATCTCCTGCCGTCCAACACTGTGAACCGCAGCCGATACGGTATAACATGTAGATCCATGCATCTGTGATTCTGCAGCATAGATATATAGAACATTTAGCTGAACTATAAACTGGAAATTCTGAATGTCCGTAGTGTTAATAGCCAGGTAGAAAAAGAACAACAACAACAGCAGGAAAATCAGCTCTCCTTGAACTGTACCCCTAACCCTCCCGGCCCTCAAACCCTAACACTTGAGAGCTTTGATCCCAAAACTAAACTGGTAAGTTAGAGGAGACATGCCGTCTTCCCTGAGGGAATAAACCAACACGTTTGGACGGACATGAGGGGGGCAATGACCAGAATGCCCTATCTGTATCCGCAATGCAGGATAAATAACCTCACCCAGGTCCAGGCCAGTAATTGGTAGGAGTTGACAGGTATCATAGTAGTCCTAAAGGAAAAGTTCCAGCGTTCCACAGAGCCCCAAAAAATAATAATATCCCATTCTACGGATTTATTCGTGCAGCTGCACAGTTCTGTTGTATCAAGAGGACAGTCACTAGAATTTTTTCACAGTGGACACAGAAAGCATAGCCATTGAAGTCCTCTGTCATCGAGGTGGAGTGTGACGGTTTTGGCGCCTTTGATCAGGAAGTTCTAAGGTGTCTACCCAGTGTGTGGCATCCTTTGGATCTGTGAAGAAATAGGCTTTGCCTTGATATATCACCCGCAATTTTGCCGGGTAGAGCATGCTATATGGGAGATGTAGGTCTCGGAGCCATCGCTTGATAGCCAAAAAGGTTGCCCTCAGCTTTTGGGTAGCCACAGAAAAATCAGGGAAGACCGTGATGCCATTGCCATTAAAGGAGACATGGCCTTTTTCTCTGGCAGCCCGGAGGACTGCTTCCCTGTCTCTGAAATGGAGGAGTTTAATGATCATAGCCCCGGGGAGGTGACCCCACAGGGAGGGGGCGCATGGGGATTCTGTGGGCCCGCTCTATGGCGAAGACAGGAGAGAAAGTGTTGACGCTAAACACAGAGGTCAGCCAACCTTCCATAAACACTTTGGGTGATTTGCCCTCTGACCCTCAGGGAACCCTAGAAAGTGCATATTATTTCTTCTCAGACGGTCTTCTAAGTCTGTGAGTTTGTTAGTGGTGTCATCTTGGGCCCAGTTTAACTCCCTGACTGAGTTCTGGTGTTGTTCTCCAAGTCCCCAATGCGGTGCTCTGCGTCAGTCACTCTGTGGTGGAGTTTTTGGACATCCTGTTTTAGAAAGGACAAGTCCACTCTGATAGAGTCAATTTGCGTGGTCAGGGATGCATGGCTGTGTTGTATAGCCACCATTATTTGAGCCAGCGTCGGCTCTGCAGGGACCTGCACCGCATGCAAAGTGCTGGGTGATTCAGGATCTGTGTCCTCTGGGGGATAGGGCCTGAGGGAAGCTGTTAGGCCTGATGTGTGGGGGTTCTGTGACTCACCCTTCCCAGGAGCAGGCTGTACAACCCATGAGAAGAGCTGATCACTTTCCTGTCAATGCGGTGAGCCTGCGCCACCTTGCCTCTGCATGTGGAGCAGCGTGAGCTGTTGAATCCCGGGACCTCCTCCATGGCCGGGCTGTATTTGACCATTGCCCAATGCTGCTTGGTATCTCTAGCGCAGTGCTTCTCAATTATTTTCTGTCATGCCCCCCCTAGGAAGAAGAAAACATTTTGCACCCCCCGCACGACTGTAAATAGTATCATTTGTCTATAAAATTGTTATAAGTACACCTCTGCATAACACTGTATCCTTATTAACGTATAAGAGAATAAAAAAAGAAAGAAATGTGGATAAATTTATAACAAAGAATAGCTTTATTGTCCATAATTTTAAGTCTTCCCTTGTAGGGAGGTCTTGATGCTCCTTAACCTGGGGGTGGTCTATTGTATGGGGTTGTGGGGGTTGTATCTACTTGCGGCTCCTGTAATGGATATTGACCCTTATTATTGGTATCCTCCTGCTGTGTGCTTTGTACCCCTTCCACTCCTGCATTCCTGCTATTATGCCCTTTTTTTATCTAGGTTACTTTCAGGGCTTAGTTTACCTGCAGAGCGTCTTTTTGCACCTTTCCCCTCCTCCTTTTGATCCAGGGTACTGCCTTCTAGTTCGTATACTTTTTCCTCCTCCATCCCCTGGTTACTATTTCTTTTCCCCTTTTCAGTTTTATTATCAGATTTTGTGTTTGTCCTACCTCCTCTCCTTGACCCCTGCTCTTTATGTTCTTTCTGTGCTTCAGCTCTTGTTTTCCCACCTGGTGATGCTGCGGATATATCTTTGCGACTCTGCCTTGATGACATGCCGGCGTCCTGCTCTTTCTCCTCTGTGAGTGGCACTAGGAACCGGCGTATTGATTCCTGTATGTCTCCACGGGTCCTCTGCATGTGTCACGTGCGTTGGCGGTCACGTGGTCCTCCGCGTCGGGCTGCTACTGGGGCTGCACTGGGATAATCTCCAGTGATCGCGCCGCGCTGCTCCCTCTCTCCAGCCGTAGAGTTGCTAGGCAACCGACGCCGTGTGGGACGCCGCTTGCGAGTGAGTCGGATAATCCGATCTGGACATCCAATATGACAGTGTTTGCCGAGGTCAAACGAGCCCCCCTTTACGGAGCCTCGCGCCCCCCTGGGGGGCGCGCTCCACTATTTGAGAAGCACTGCTCTAGCGGGAGACAAAATGTAGGGGCCCGCTTTCGGGTGGCTGGGTGAGCAGGATCTAGGCAGGATTAGTGCGGGACAGAGAGAGCTCTGGTGATGTGCGTCCTCACATCCCGGTAGTTGACCATGCCCCGGCGATCTGTGATTTTTAGCGGTACTGTGCTATTGCAGCAGACCATTTTGACACTTTTTTGGGACCATTGACATTTATACAGCGATCAGTGCTATACAAATGCACTGATTACTGTGTAAATGCCATTGGCAGTGAAGGGGTTAACCTGTAGCGGGCAGG
The DNA here is from genome assembly GCA_018402905.1 of Glandirana rugosa. NCBI lineage: Eukaryota > Metazoa > Chordata > Amphibia > Anura > Ranidae > Glandirana > Glandirana rugosa. The sequence goes on from BLSH010118182.1 coordinate 42,509, forward strand.
GAAGGGGTTAACTGTGTTCCCTAGGCGTGTTCTAACTGTGAGGGGGCTGGGCTACCTTGGGCATAAGAGATCTAACTGATCCCAGTGACAGGGATCAGTAGATCTCTTATGTCCCCACTGACAGAGCAGGGGAACTGCTGTGTTTACATCAACAGTTCTTTCACTCTGACAGCTCATCGCGGCTCACCAGCGGACATCGGGGCACATTCCTGCAGAGTGTGACGGGCACGAGAGTGCGCAACCACCGGTGCGCTCTCGCCCCCTAGCTGTGCATCCGCGAATCGCCGCCTTTTTACGGCGATTCACGGAATAGAGCCACACTGCCGCAGTAAAATTCGGTTCTAGATTAGTGCTTGGGGATTTCTTGGAAAATAATTTGTTTATGTTTAATTTCCTGACAAACTTTTCTGTGTCTATAAAGGCCACAAATTTATTTATGTCCCTATCGGGAGCATATTTAAAGCCCAGTCCCGGACTCTCAATTCATTTGTGGTGAAGGTCTCATCACTGAGATTAAATATACCCAAACGGGTTATTCTCTTTTTCATTTTGTTCTTCTGTCCTCCTCTCTTTCCTCGTTTGAATCTCTTAACAGGTCTGAGCTGTACATATTGGGATTGGCCCACTGATTCCACTGGGGCTGTCCCTGGTGCATGGGTGGAGGTCTCCACTCTTGATGTTCTTGGGGTAATATAATGGCCTCTTCCTCTCCCATTTCCTCATGGGGCTCGGAGTCCACGATTGGCTCCTCTCCCTCCCCTTCTTGGGGGGTGCCCATGTCCCCTCCTGGGAAAACCCCTACTTCTAGAGTTGCCTCTGTATGTGTTGCTGCTGTAGTCAAGTGGTTGAAATCTATTGTGGACAGGTATATCATATGACGGATATTCCTCTCCTTGGTCATAAGACCAATGGTTTTCCTGGTAGTCATAACGGGGAAAGCGTGGAGTTCTTGGGGTGTATCCACCAAAACCTCTAGCGTTAGGGTTACCTCTATTGGTTTGTGGGAAAGGGCGAAGAGGAGTATCCTTTAATCTATGTGCTGGCGGTTTGGGAGTCCGTTGTGTATCTCCCACATTGCTAGTCACTGGTGTGTCATTACTGGACGCATCTCGTCTGGTTCCTCTTGCCATTTGTATACGTGGTTGAGCGCGGTTTGTTATACTGTGTCAAGCACCTGGTGGTGGAGTCTGTCTTGTGCAGGAAGCAACCACTCTTACGGTCCTGGTTCAGGAACCCCTGGTAGAGCAGGCAGAGGGTTCCAGAGCACAGGGGGGCGCGAGGGCTGGACTGGAACACTGATGGTGTGATGGGTCCATCAGTGGCTCGTGCAATCTGTAGAGTAGTGAGGCAGGCTGAGGTCGCCAAATGGCTGGCAAACGGTACAGAAGGTGCAGGCTGAAGAGTCGTCGGGTACAGGCAGGGTTGTTAACAGGCAGGCAGCGAAGTGCAAAGGGTCAGGCAGAAGAGTCATTGTGGGCAAGCTGGGGGTTGGTGCAGTCGGAGATCAATCAAGGTCAGACCGCCGGGTCACAGGAACAAAGATCAGGATACAGGTTCAAGGTACAAGTTGCTATCAGGAACACACTAACGCTGTAGAACAGACAGCACCGACTGCTGGGCATTGCAGGCTTAAATAGAGCCGTTTGGCGCCGCACAAGTGCACAAGTGCACAAGTCCCTTAAAGGCACAGATATTCTCCTAACATTGCCCCCACAAGCCTCCGGATGCCTCGCCGGGCACCAACCATTCAGCCCGTTCCTCTTAAAGGTTTGGATTAACTCTGCAGCATGGATGTTTGACTCCCAAGAGTTTTCCTCTGGGCCATACCCTTTCCACTTCACCAAGTACCGGATTACGTTACCCCTCTTCCGGCAATCCAAGATGGCCTCAACCTTGAACTCCTCCTCTTCACTTACAAGAACTGGTTCTGGTGGGCCCTTTTTCCGTCCCAGGAAGGGATCTGGAGGGACTGGCTTGCGTAAAGACACGTGGAAAACTGGGTGCACATGTAAGGATGAAGGTAGGATCAGTTCATAAGTCACCCTGTTCACTTTTCTCTTCACCGAGAAAGGACGGACAAATCTGGGGCCCAGCTTCCTTGAAAGACAGGCAAGTTTAAGGTTCCTGGTGGCCAACCAGACCAAGTCACCTGGCTGAAGTTCCAGCTCTCCCCGCCTTTTACTGTCAAAAGCTTGCTTAGTGAGTTCCGTAGTTCTGGAAAGTGTGTCCTGCAGGAGTTGGGTATTTTCATTAAAGAAATCCAGGGTTTTCTGTACTGCCGGTACTGTGCTTTCTGGAGCCAAGCCAGGTAGAAAGGTTGGGTGGAAGTCGTAATTCACTCAGAATGGGGACTGTTTGGTGGCTGAGTGGACGGTGTTATTGAAAGCGAATTCGACCAGCGGCAATAATGAGGCCCAGTCATCCTGAGAGAACGAGAAGCACCGCAGATATTGCTCGAGGGTCTGGTTCGTTCTCTCAGTTTGGCTATTCGTCTGGGGGTGATAGGTCGAGGACAAGGACAGTTCAATTTCCATTGCCAAACACAGGGCCCTCCAGAATCTGGAGGTGAACTGGACCCTGCAGTCTGACACAATGCTAACTGGTATGCCGTGGAGTCGGACAATCTCCCGGACAAAGATTTCTGCAGTTTGTGCAGCCGTGAGTGTGCCCATCATGGGCAGAAAATTGGGGCATCTTAGTCATGCGATACACGACCACAGAGATGGTAGTAAAGCCTTTGGATGGGGGTAGTTCCACAATAAAGTCCATAGCTATCTGGGTCCATGGGCATTCAGGTACAGGGAGTGTATTCAAAAGGCCCAAGCCTTGGCTTTGTCCGTCTTGTTTTGTGCACAAGTAGTGCACGTGTTCACGTATTTCCTGCAGTCTTCTTCTGGCAGCGGCCACCAAAAAGAGCGTGAGATTAGCTCAGTTGTTTTACGGGCTACAAAGTGCCCAGCTAACTTGATGATCATGGCACAGACCCAAGACAGCGAGTCGTTGTTCTGTCAGAACTGAGACTCGCTGACCATACCACCATAGCCTGTCCTTAGCTGACAACCTGGGATCTAGAGGGCCGGTTGAGCCGGCAAGGGACCGTCTGATCTGTGCCAGCAGATCCTCCTGGGAAAGTAGGAAATTCTGAGGTGGAAGAATACAGGAGCCCAGTTGCCGGGATCACTGAACATCCTGGAAAGGGCGCCTGGTTTTACGTTCTTTGACCCTGGCCTGTAGGTCAAATGAAACAGGAACCTTGAAAAGAAAAGAGCCCAACGGTCCTGATGTGGTTTCAGTCTTTTGGCCGTTCTCAGATATTCCAGGTTCTTGTGATCTGTATATATCAAAATAGGGTGTGTGGCCCCCTCGAGCAAGTATCGCCATTCTTCCAGTGCCGATTTGATGGAAAGGAGTTCTCTATCCCCCACATCGTAGTTCTTCTCCAGAGCTGATAGTTTTTTAGAGAAGAACATGACAGGATGGAGCAGAAACTTGGAGCCCTGTCTCTGGGAGAGAACTGCCCCCACGGTGGTCTCCGAAGCATCAACCTCCAGGACGTAAGGCAAGGCTGGGTCAGGATGCTTTAAGATGGGCACTGCCGTGAACAGTCCTTTCAGAGTCCGGAAGGCCGTTTCGGCCTCGGTGGTCCACTGGAAGCGGGTGTTTGTTTTGTGAGCTGCGTGATTGGAGCGATGATGGTGGAGAATCTCTTTATAAATTTCCTATAAACGTTTGCGAAGCCCATGAAATGTTGGACCCCTTTCCTGTCTGTAGGTGCCAGCCAGTCAAGGATAGTAGAGACCTTCTGAGGGTCCATTGTGATACCGGTCACTGAGAGGACTAGTCCTAGGAAGTGAATGCTGGCTTGCTCAAAGGCACACTTCTCAGCCTTGGCATAGAGCCCATACTGCCGGAGGCAGCTCAGGACCTTGATGGCATGTTCACGGTATTCCTCAAGGGAGGAAGAGAAAATCAAAATATCATCCAGATATATGATGACGAACAGGTCTAGGAAATCCCGGAAGACGTCATTCACAAAGTGCTGGAACATGGCGGGGGCATTGCACAGGCCGAAGGGCATGACCAAGTACTCGTAGTGCCCAAAACGAGTATGGAAGGCAGTTTTTCACTCATCGCTTTCTCGGATGCGGACCAGGTTCTATGCACCCTGTAGATCAAGCTTGGTAAAAACGGTGGCAGACCCCAGCCTTTGGAATAGTTCCGGAACCAGAGGTAAGGGGTAACGGTTCTTAACCATTATCCGGTTTAGTTCCCAGTAATCTATGCAGGGACGTAAAGAGTGGTCCTTTTTCTCCACAAAGAATATACCCGCCCCTGCAGGGGACATGGAGGGTCGGATGAACCCCTTTTCTAGATTGTCATCTAAATAGGCCTTGAGGGCCGCCAACTCAAGTTCTGACAAGGGGTAAATCCTCCCAAAAGGCACTTTAGCTCCCAGTAGGAGCTCAATTGGGCAATCATATGGATGGAGAGGCGGGAGTTTCTCAGTCCCTTTCTTGCTGAACACGTCCAAGTACACAGTGCACAGGCGCACGCACAAGCGCACAAGTCCCTTAAAAGCACAGATCTTCTCCTAACACACTGTCAATTGTTTATAAGATCGTTGTCAGGAAAATGGCCGTTTCCATTCACACACGCACCAATGGCGCTGATCAGTCTATTTA
>BLSH010118182.1:58909-75141 GCA_018402905.1 Glandirana rugosa
CCTAGGACGGTGATTACACCAAGGGACTCACACGTTTAGAGTTTACGTAGTTACAATAAACGACAACCACAGTTTAACAGCGAACAGCAAATAACATTGATGCATTTGAGATTTGCACACTCAGGGAACCACATTAGTGGCAGGATCCTGGGGCAATGTCACAAACATCCCAACATCTTTCGGTTAATCCTTCATCAGGGGATAGTAGGCATCAAATAAGACAGAAGAAATGCTGTCTGTAAGAAAATTGAATCACACATAGCATGAATTTACACAAATTACGACTAGTACAAAGACGATAAAGTATAGGTAGTTTGGTAAGAATGCGCTTCCAAGGAAACATAGAAACATAGAAAAGTGACGGCAGAAAAAGACTGAGTAGTCCATCGAGTCTGCCCCTTTTTATTTATTTATTTTTTTTTTTGTATTTTTTTTTTTTTTTTTCAAATTTCAGTGCAGCCCAGGGAAGGATCTGGAAAGCGTGTCCAGGACTGGCCAAAGGGAGTGGGTGTCCCAAGGGGGGAGGTGTAAGGTATTGTGCAACCACAAGGGGCCTAAGGTGGGTGAGTCAGCTGAACCTCGCTAGGAGGTGCGTATTGACACTAATGGAGAGGAAAAGGAGAAAAAGTATGCATGTATAAGTATATGAAAATAGAGTATACTAGAATGGCCGGGGGCAGAGGGGCCCCTGGTGGTAACATGGAGCATACCCTTAAACTGTGCCGAACAAAGGCGTTGCCAATTAAAACATTAAGACCCCTTTCACACTGAGGCGTTTTACAGGCGCTATTTAGCTAAAAATAGCGCCTGTAAAGCGCCTGAAAAATCCCTCCCCACCCACCCCAATGTGAAAGCCAGAGTGCTTTCACACTGGGGCGGTGCGCTTGCAGGACGTTACAAAAAGTCCTGCAAGCAGCATCTTTGGGGCGGTGCGGTGAGCGGTGATACACCGCTCCTCCACCGCCCCTGCCCATTGAAAACAATGGGCAGCGCTTCCGAAGCGGCTGCACACCTCCTCTGTAGCGCGGTGCTCCGGCACTTTTAACCCCGTTTTAACCCCTTGTGGGGGGTTAAAAGCGCCGCGCACCCGCCTGCATAGCGGCGCCGTAGCGCCGCTATAACAGCAGTAAATCCCCGCTGAAACTAGCGGGGATTTACTGCTAGCGCCCGCCAGCCCCAGTGTGAAAGGGCTCTTAGTGGTTTGTATATAGAGAGAAACCACTGCATGTATTGCATATATGTATTGTATATAGAGCTGTTGCATTGCCAATAACCAAATTGAATGGCAAATGGATAATATTCTAAGTATAGCTATCTTTGAGCAAGTAAGGCACAGAAGGGAAAGCTAGGAAAGGTAGTTATCTGTATTTCATAATACCTGTATCCAAACGATCGATCCGCAAGCGGGCTGCATGTAACGATCAACGGTTGGTATGAATATATAGGGCAAGGACGTCCGAGGCAGCCAATCCGATGTGACGTACGCAGGTGCTGACTGCTCATGTAATGCGGGCGGGAAGCCCGCATACCGAGCGCAGAGGATCCCTCCGGAGTGTGTGGAGCACGGCGTAGCCCCGCCGCATGGGGCGGGATGACGTCATGCGTCAAAGACCCCGTCGGCAGGTGTGTCCCGGCGGACAGAGACCCGTCGGGACAAAAAGCTTGCTCCTACAAGGAAACGCCGAGCGGACAGAGCCGCAACGGCATAAGGCCTGTGGAGCCTACCTGCCGGGTGGTGCACAAAGAGCCTCCCAGCCTAGGGACAAGAGTGACCCCCAGTGGCAGATGTTGGGAAAGGGGCCAAAATACTGGTGGAAGGGAGAAATTAAATAAGATGGTAGGCAGTACAATTAGCAAGTGATGGAGGAAAGGAGATTGAAAGAATGGGGCTGGGCAAAAATATGTACTTGAAGGCACAGGGGAACGGAGGGTGTATGACGAACTACACTGAATTTATTCAATCTATTAAGTAAAGATGGATGATTAAAATATTGGAAAAGATGATAATAAGATGTGTGATGAGGGAGTATGTGTGTGCAATCCTAAAGACGCTATTGATGATTATTGAAAACTATAAAATGAATGGCAATGAGAATGATATGTATGAAGGATTGTGTATGTGTATAGGAAGGCGTGCAATATATGGGCAAGGGTTCATAAATTGAGTTCGCATCCCCCCAATGTGAAGCCCGGGAGAAAAGGTTTGAAACTATATGTCTCGTTTAATCCAGGCGGAGATGTAGCCTGGAGGGTGTGAATGCAACGCAGCTCCCGTTGGAGGAGTATTTTATTGTAGTCACCTCCACACGAGCCGAGGTGAACTCGATCCAGGGCCAGAAATACAACTCTGGGGAGAGTGGTGGGATGAACAGAGGCCATATGTCGGCCAATGGGAGTGTCAGGATCACGTTTGGTTATAGAGAGTGTGTGTTGGTATATTCTTTTCCAAAATTCGTTTTTGGTTTTCCCGACGTAGTATCCTCCACATTCACAGGATAGGAGATATACCACGCCGGGAGTTTTGCAATTCACAAAATGTTTAGGACAAAATGTTTGCTGATTGGGTAGTACAATTTTGTTGCGTCTGTCCATATATTGGCAGTAGTTACAGCCACCACAGGAAAAGGTGCCCAGACGGATGCAGGGGTCCCCCCTATGGGTTCCGAACTCACTGGAAACCAATCTGTCGCCGACCGAGGGAGCCCTACGGTAGGCGACAGGTGGTTTGTCTGGCACAAACGCAGATAATTGAGAATCCATGGTAAGAGGGTGCCACTATTTACCAAGAATAAGTTTAATCTGTTTGTGCTGGGTAGAATATGTGGTGACAATGCGAGTGATTTGGTCTGGGGTCTGAGTTTGTAAAGATTTTTGAGGAGTATTTTGATGTTTGTTTTTAAAGAGTAAATCAGTTCGTGGAATGCCCCGGACTCTCCTGAAGGCTCGCTTCAGGGAGGCTCCGGAGTACCCCCATTCTAAGAGTCGTATTTGTAATTCCTTGGCTTCCTTTAAGAAGGAGGATTCGTCTGAACAGTTTTGACGAATGCAAAGGTACTGGCTGTAGGGTATGGAGGCCAAAAGTGGCTTTGGATGGAAACTGCTGGAGTGGAGTAAAGAGTTTCCAGCGGTGGATTTATGGAACAGTTGGCTCGACAGTTGCCCATCCTGACCCTTTCGGACCATGACGTCCAAAAAAGGCAGCTCATGTGTGTTGTAAGACATGGTGAAATGTAAATTCAATTCATTGTGATTAATGAAAGCCAGAAACTGTTGTAGTTGGGAGGAGGAGCCTCTCCATAACATGAAAATATCATCGATGCCAGGCCAGTATATGATCAGCATATGTGGAAATGTCTGGGTCATGCCAAAGTTGGCGTTCCCACTCCCCCAGGTACAGGTTGGCATACGATGGGGCACATCTTGTCCCCATCGCAACCCCCTGCACCTGGAGGTAGTGGGCGCCATTGAACAAAAAAAAGTTGTGTTCCAAAATGAACTGAAGGGCCTGTGTCACAAATTCGTCATATTGAGGATCTAAGGTGTTGGAAAGAGTGAGTTTGTGTCTAATGGCCGCTAGACCTAGGTGGTGTGGAATGGAACTGTATAGGGCCTCGACGTCGATGGCGACCAAAATAGTGTCGCGATCGACGCGGAGGCCCTCCAAAATTTTCAAAAAATGGATGGTGTCACGCATATAAGAAGGAAGTTTAACAACTAAAGGTTGTAAATGGTTGTCGACCAACTGGCTCAAATTTTCGGTCAGATTACCGCAACCAGAAACGATTGGGCGACCGGGAGGTTTTTTAGGGTTTTTATGAAGTTTAGGCAACGCATTGAAGGTTGCTGTTTGGGGGTGACTGGTGCGTATATATTCCCATGTATGTTTCGATATTACATTAAAGTAATAAGCTCTATCTATAAAAGTATAGAATTCCTTGGAAAAACGGTCTATTAGGCTGGAAGGAATAGGCCGATACCAACTGGAATTGTTCAATATGGACATGCACATATCCATATAATCAGTACTGTTCATGATCACAACGTTTCCACCTTTATCAGACGGTTTGATAACTAAATTGGTGTTAGAGGCCAAAGTTTTTAATGCATTGCGTTCACGAGTAGAGAAGTTGGACGAGGGTTTGGGGGGAGTGAGTAGGCTGATTATATCTTTGGTAACCATTTTTAAAAAAGTGGCTGCGTTGTGATTAGAACTGGGGGGTGGATATTGAGAAGACGGTTTCTTAAGTTTAGAGATATAAGACTGTGTGGTGTCTGGCGTGGCATTGTCAATTAGGCCAAGTATGCCTTCAAGATCTATAGAATCAATTAGATCTCCAGAATGTGGAGGATACTACATTGGGAAAACCAAAAACGAATTTTGGAAAAGAATATACCAACACACACTCTCTATAACCGAACGTGATCCTGACACTCCCATTGGCCGACATATGGCCTCTGTTCATCCCACCACTCTCCCCAGGGTTGTATTTCTGGCCCTGGATCGAGTCCACCTCGGCTCGTGTGGAGGTGACTGCAATAAAATAGTCCTCCAACGGGAGCTGCGGTGGATTCACACCCTCCAGGCTACATCTCCGCCTGGATTAAACGAGACAAATAGTTTTAAACCTTTTCTCCCGGGCAATTTATGAACCCTTGCCCATATATTGCACACCTTCCTATACACATACACAATCCTTCATACATATCATTCTCATTGCCATTCATTTTATAGTTTTCAATAATCATCAATAGCGTCTTTAGGATTGCACACACATACTCCCTCATCACACATCTTATCATCTTTTCCAATATTTTAATCATCCATCTTTACTTAATGGATTGAATGAATTCAGTGTAGTTTGTCATACACCCTCCGTTCCCCTGTGCCTTCAAGTACATATTTTTGCCCAGCCCCATTCTTTCAATCACCTTTCCTCCATCACTTGCTAATTGTACTGCCCTACCATCTTATTTAATTTCTCCCTTCCACCAGCATTTTGACCCCTTTCCCAACATCTGCCACTGGGGGTCACTCTTGTCCCTAGGCTGGGAGGCTCTTTGTGCACCACCCGGCAGGTAGGCTCCACAGGCCTTACGCCGTTGCGGCTCTGTCCGCTCGGCGTTTCCTTGTAGGAGCAAGCTTTTTGTCCCGACGGGTCTCCGTCCGCCGGGACACACCTGCCGGCGGGGTCTTTGACGCATGACGTCATCCCACCCCATGCGGCGGGGCGACGACGTGCGCCACACACTCCGAAGGGACCCTCTGTGCTCGGTATGCGGGCTTCCCGCCCGCATTACACGAGCGGTCAGCACCTGCGTACGTCGCATCGGATTGGCTGCCTCGGACGTCCTTGCCCTATATATTCATACCAACCGTTGATCGTTACATGCAGCCCGCTTCCGGATCGATCGTTTGGATACAGGTATTATGAAATACAGATAACTACTTTTCATAGCTTTCCCTTCTTTGCCTTACTTGCTCAAAGATAGCTATACTTAGAATATTATCCATTTGCCATTCAATTTGGTTATTGGCAATGTGACAGCTCTATATACAATACATATATGCAATACATGCAGTGGTTTCTCTATATATACAAACCACTTAATGTTTTAATCGGCAACGCCTTTGTTCGGCACAGTTTAAGGGTATGCTCCATGTTACCACCAGGGGCCCCTCTGCCCCCAGCCATACTAGTATACTCTATTTTCATATACTTATACATGCATACTTTTTCTCCTTTTTCCTCTCCATTAGTGTCAATACGCACCTCCTAGCGAGGTTCAGCTGACTCAGCCACCTTGGGCCCCTTGTGGTTGCACAATACCTTACACCTCCCCCCCTTGGGACACCCACTCCCTTTGGCCAGTCCTGGACACTCTTTCCAGATCCTTCCCTGGGCTGCACTGAAATTTGTTTGATGGTACCTCCAGTCACATGTAAGTGGTTCATTTATCCCCTTTTTTTATTCTCCCCCCTTCCTTGGAAGCGCATTCTTACCAAACTACCTATACTTTATAGTCTTTGTACTAGTCGTAATTTGTGTAAATTCATGCTTCTGTCTTATTTGATGCCTACTATGCCCTGATGAAGAATTAACCAAAACATGCTGGGATGTTTGTGACATTGCCCCAGGATCCTGCCACTAATGTGGTTCCCTGAGTGTGCAAATCTCAAATGCATCAATGTTATTTGCTGTTCGCTGTTAAACTGTGGTACCCAAAAAACAAACAAAAACTTTTGTATTCTTGATCTGTAATTGTTGAATACATTTATTATGCATTTTGTTTATGTATGTGTATTGTCCAAAGTGAACTTGTGATCTAAGTGTCTCTGTTCACTTAAATTTTTACTCATTCTTTGCAACAATAAAATGTACTAGTTTTTATCACACCTCTGCCTACTTTGATGTACCACTCCTTTTTTTGATACATCTGCCCTCAAAGTCCAGGGGGATATTTTCCATTTGGGATATCTGTCCCATTCCAAAAGTCTTGGGAACCAAGCCAGGCTTCCTTTTTTGGTACAAATAGGGTTAAACCCCATTGGAGGGGTGGTAATTTGACCCAACTGATATAAAAAAACTAAACAGAGTGAATATACAGATTGAACACTTTAATGCCTGCGGGCATCAACTCGGACATTGCTTTCAATTGTTTCCTTGCTAATTATTAATGCTTGTATATGGGTTCTGTTTGTTAATCCATCGGTTCTAGAATCCAGGCACTATGAGGTTTGTTTCACATTTGCAATTTTGTCTTACCCACATTCAATTTAATAATTTACATTTAAATGTAATTTCACATTTCTACCACTAGGTGGTATTCGCTCCTTATTTGCACATACAATAGGCCGCACATTCACACTTAAGCGGAGTTCCACCTTTCCTTAGGTTTATTAAAAGTCAGCAGCTACAAAAAGTGTAGCTGCTGACTTTTAATAAACCGACACTTACCTGTCTCCCGGTCCAGCGATGGAGCCGCACGGAGCCTCGCTCCTCTCCCCCTCGCCTCCGCGGCGCCGGCATTGCTACTGTGGGCACCCGGCCGCGGCTTCACGGCCGGGCGCACACTGCGCATGCTCGAGCGGCGCTGCGCATTGTGAATGGTCCCGAAGTCTTCTAGGACCTGTCCTGTGTCCCAGAAGACTTCGGGAGGGAGGGGGAAGGAGTCCTTCCACTTCCGATCGCCTAAGGCGACCGGGGCGGAAGTACCCCTAAAAATAGGGTATCCGCACCCCCCCCTCCTCCCCAAAAGCTCAGTTTCAGCATCTGGAGCTGGGGAGGAGGACTTAAAGCGGAAGTTCCACTTTTGGGTGGAACTCCGCTTTAGTATGTTTCACACCACTGAACCGCTTTTCACAATAATTTTTCACAAAATCTTCATATTTGTATATAACATACAATTTTTCTATTGTGTCACATCCTAATATGACCACCATTGATGCAGAGGCAAAACTCCATGTTATCAACCCCGCTCACACTTGGCACTTAAGATTGTACCCGATTGGTAGAGAATACAGAGCGGAACTATATAAAATAGGAAGTGACATGTGCGACCCCATGACCCCTGATGACCTCAACGCGCTGCTGACGAAACGCCGCATCGGGTGGCAGGCAGTGGCATACGTCATTCCCGCTTAGAGGAACGCAGGAGGAGCGCAAGTGGTATCCCCTGCTTCCTCATTTCAGCTCCACAAGCTGTTTTTTTGCTTTTAAATTTTGTACATTGCTGTTTGGACTGTACGTCTATGGATTTTATGCTTTTTAAATAAACGGGCATACGTACTTCTCTATCGGAGCACCCTCTTCTCCTTTTTGCAGCCACATTTTGCACCCATATCCCTTGAGACGGTGGTTGGATGTGCAGTTAAGAGGAACGTGGAAATTGTGTGGATGTCTCTGATAAGGTGCTTCTGACCCCTGTAATGGGGGTCATATTGTTCTGGTAAGTGCGTTGTGACACAGGTGTCTTGTGGAGGGATTTGCCACAGAAGATAACTATCTATACTTGGAGTATTCATTTTGATACATGTGATTCAATTGCAATTCATGAGCGCGATTTGTTTTACTGTCACATACAATATAAACACAGTATACATACAATATACACACAGTATACACACACACATACATGCATACAGTATGTATATATACAGCCACACACTGCGAAAGTCATAAATAAGGAAGAACATTTGAAATAATAATAAATAAATATTAAATTATAGGTATCGGAATTTCCTTGAAAGTTTGGCTGTTAGTGAACTTAAATATCACTAATAGCCATATTTTCAAGGAAATTCCAATACTTATAATTTAATAGTTATTTATTATTATTTCAAATGTTCTTTCTTATTTCCAAATTTCAGAATTTCAGAAATTCTGAAATAAGAAAGAACATTTGAAATAATAACTTATTCATTTATTATTTTAACTTATTATAAATTATAATAAACTACTATTATTTTCGGAAATAAGAAAGAATATAATAATAAATTATAGGTATTAGAATTTCCTTGAAAATTTGGCTGTTAGTGAATTTAAACATGAAATTTATTACTAACAGCCATATTTTCAAGGAAATTCCAATACCTATAATTTAATAGTTAGTTATTAGGTAGTTATTATTTCAAATGTTCTTAGTTATTTTTGAATTTTTGGATTTATGGAATTTCGGATTTTCAGCTGTTCCGATTGCCGAATTTCCGAAATTACAGCAATTGCCGAATTACCGCGAATTTCCAAATTACCGTAATTGCCAAATTACTGCAAATATCCGAATTACCGCAATTGCCGAATTACCGCAAATTTCCGAACCTGGAATTTTTTGAAAGTTTAATCATATCCATAGTCTAATATGCAGTAAAGCATGCTTTACTGTTATACTCATTGTGGAACCTAAGGGGTTAATCTTCTGCATTGTGTAAAAAGCCTGTTTGATCCTGTCTTCTCTGCTCCTTCCCTTCTTCCACTGTCCCCAATCAATCTCCTGATAACACAGAGCATTTGGAGTCACTCTGCACATGCTCAGTTTGGTGTGTATTGCTAAAAAGATTTATTTTCTTCTTGGGAGGGTGCATGTGATTGGCACAGGGCCAATCACCACTGCCCAGATAGAGGGTCAGGGGTGCTGTAGCCTCATAGGACAGTCAGAGTAGAATGAAAACACCTCCTACAAGCTTTATCCAGACACTGATAGAAGTCACAAGACTGCTTTATACTGCTGATGAGAAATGGTATTTAGCAGTTTATATTTACTAAAATAATTGCATTTCCATGTTCTGTGTACTGTGGGAAATCAGATATAGTGAATGCAGGGTCCTGGGTTTAGTAACACTTTAAGTGGTCTTTTGTGATGGAAAGAATTTTCTTCTGCAGTCAACATGCCATTTTGGCAGCAGCAGAACACAAAAGAAAATAGTAATGACCAATAAACATGTCTCAGCCTACCCTAGTTACAGTTGCCATTTCATTGGATTCTAATTTAACAGTGAGGCCCAGAGTAAAAGAGAGAAAACATAGACAGTGGACCGGCATGACAGGGGTTAAAGCGGTTTGGGTCTAGGAGGGGTTTCAGCCTAGTGTGGAAAGAAAATGTAAGTTGTAGGGAATTAATTTATGTGTGTCCAGGCCAGGAATGGTCTTCAGACGGAGGGAAGCTGCGAAAACTTAATGGCTGGTTCCCTGCAGCATGGGTGATTTGGAGAGCCTTTTCTCCCAACTGCGAGCTGCAGCATGTTAGAGGTACTGACTGGCTACAGTTCATGGGAGTCAAGCCTTTGGAGCACTTAAACCCGACATGGCTCACAGGGTTCATCACCGTATCAGGAGCTCCTTGAGTAACCCTCCAGGTCCGGCACCCAATGCGGTCTGGGAGGAATCCTCTGCCACCGTGGGACCCTGTGGGGATTTCACCCTCCCCTGGCTTCATCTCAGCTGGACCTACGATAAGCACCTTTGCGCAGGTGTTTTGTTCCTTGGGCAGCTCAGTGTGGCAGCGTGGTAATGACAAGAGCTGACCTGGAGTCATGTGGACTCAGTTCGGTGCCCTGGCTGGAAAGCAGCTGAGATTGGCGAGCATCTAAAGGAAGACCACGCAGGGAGAAGAGATGTGTGGCTTCCTGTCACCAATCAGGCGGGGGGTAGAGCATGTCTATGGCGGCAATAGGTCTGGGCCCCGGGAGATGATGTCGGTGGAAGAAGTCAGTGGCGGCCAAGATGTGTGTCCTGACTGGCATGGGGTGGCAGATGGGACCCTGGACAATCCCGAGGTGGAGGGCGCTCCTATCAGTAGGTCAGGGGGAGATCAGGGGAGGATTGGGGACAAGTGCAGGCAGCGGTGGAGATGTCTGCAACAGCTGGGGGATCTGGACTGATCTGATTTTATGGCCCATTCCTTTCGTCTTGGGGCAGCCACTTAGGCTGTGCCCTGGGGTTTTAGTGAGGGGGCGTAGAAACGCATTGGCCTGTGGAAGTCTAAGCATTATCTTGTGTATGTGTGACCTCATCTGTTCTGAATGATGCCGTTTATAGGTTCTGTGTGTTTTATTGTACTGTATTTTCATCTTTTCGTGTTAGTTATTGTACAGGGTTCTTCTTTGGTGTGTCCTCTTGGTTGTGTGTGTTTTCTTTTGCAGCTGGCGGCTCCTGTTTGGTCTTGATTTTAGGGCACTGGTAAATGTATTGGGGTGCATGGAGAGTGGATGTTCGGCTTAATGGACAGCAGCCTGGCATTCCCCTTGAGGAGGATATGGTGCGCTGGACTGGGGCTCCTGGCTTATTGTGGAGTAGGGTTGTGCCCAAGGTTGACTTTAATGCTTGCCTGAATAGGACCCCAAATGTGTTTATACATGCTGGGGGTAATGATTTGGGTCTAACATTATCTGAAATATTAAATTTGACTTTTTGCACCACCGCACTTCTCATCCAGAGTTGGTGATTGTTTGCTCAATGTCGTTTGGTGCTGTCGGCGGCTAGCCTGAACATGGCTCGGGTGAAAGTCAATAGGGAGGTAGTCCGGTTTGTAGTCTCACAACCCTACACCCCAATCCAGTGCACCGCAGCCTCCTCAAGGGGAATGCCCAGCTGCTGTCCATTAGACTGTACGTCTGCTCTCCATACACCTCAATACATGTACGAGTGCCACAGGATCCAGACCAAACAGGAGTTGCCAGCTGCAAAAGAAGTGGGGTTTGGCTTGTGCGGCATCGGGAGTTGGAAGTTGACATGTGGAGGTACTTGCTTGGTGATGGAGTGCACCTGAATACCATAGGTATTGACATGTAGTGTTTAGGTTTGCAGGATAGTATTAAAGGGCCCTGGTGTGGAAGATAGCACAAACATAAGGTGTCATGTTTGTGCGGTGGTGGCAGGGTACAAGGTCCTGGTAGGTTAGTATGGGGCAAAAATGTACTTGGTGGGGACCGGTCTGAGGTACGGCTCCTCCAGTAGTTGTTATATTGGTATCTGCGACCTGTTGTCTCCAAGTTGGTGGTGTGGCGGCTGGAAGCCTAATTAAGTTGGACACAGGTACTTTCTTCTTTGATGCCGACCAGGACCTTGAAGCTCCAGTTAAACTGTGATTAACGTGTTATTTATCTGTTATTTATACAGTTTGGTAATAAAAGGCTGCTATGGCCATTAAACTCCAGCTTGTGGTCATCTGTAGTTATTTATAGGGGCTAAAGGCAGTGATGGTCAGAGCAGAATGGAGACAAACCATCTTTAACATACTAGTCAAGTGAAGGCTGGAGTAAAAGAGAAAAAGCAGACGGAGGGGTGGTATGACATGGGTTAAAGGGGTTTGGGTCTAGGAGGGGTTTCAGCCTAGTTTGGAAAGAAAATATAGTGTAAGTTGTAGGGAATTACTTGATTTGTGTTCAGGCCAGGAACGGGTGGAGCTGCTGGGGGTGGTCAAGTGAGGGGTTTTAGGAGGTCTTCATTTGAAGGGGAGCTGCGTTTCAGAAAACTTCCCGCCCTCCATTTTTTTTTTTTTTTTTTTTTTAGGGAAGCTTCTAATTTTGATGTGTTTCTTTGTTATGGCAGCAAGCGGGGTACAAGGTCCTGCTAGGTTAGTATGTACTTGGTAGGGACCCATCTTAGGGCTCCCAATAGTTGGAATGTTGGTATCTGCGACTTGTTGTCTCTGAGTCAGTGGTGTGGTGGCTGGAGGCCTAATTAACCACTTGAGCCCCGGAAGGATTTCACACTTTAGGACCAGAGCACTTTTTGCGATTCAGCACTGCGTCGCTTTAACTGACAATTGCGTAGTCGTGCGACGTTGTACCCAAACGAAATTTGCGTCCTTTTCCCCCCACAAATAGATCTTTCTTTTGGTGGTATTTGATCCCCTCTGCGTCATTCTGATCGCCGCTATAAATAAAAAGAGCGACAATTTTGCAAAAAAAAAAAAAAACTTTATCTTACCTTTTGCTAAAATACAAATCCAAAAAAAATATATAAAAAATCATTTTTTTCATCGGTTTTGGCTAATTTATATTCTTCCTCATATTTTTGGTTAAAAAAATCGCAATCGGCCGCGTTTATTGATCGGTTTGCACAAAAGTTGCAGCGTATATGAATGCTGAGAATTCATTTCTGGGGTTTTTTTTATTTTTTATTAGTAATGGTGGCGATCTGCAATTTTTAGTGGTACTGCGATATTGCAGCGGACATGTCTGACCATTTTGACACTTTTTTGGGACCATTGGCACTTATACAGCGATCAGTGCTATAAAAATGCACTGATTACTGTTTAAATGCCATTGGCAGTGAAGGGGTTAACCTGGAGGGGGCGCTCTAAGGGTTAACTGTGTTCCCTCACTGTGTTCTAACTGTATGTGGGCTGGGTTGGCAGGGGGAGAGGAGTGTTCACTGCTTCCATATACAGGAAGCCTGTGATCACAGCCCTTACCCCTCTGTCAGAACGGAGATCCGTGTTTGCATACACGGACCTCCGTTCTTTCACTGCGGGAGGGCCACTCCCTGGCCCCCCCTGGACACAGTGGCGGTGCGTGCATGCTCACAATGCTAGTTATCGTGGCCGCCGTCAGGTGACAGCGGTTCATGGTAATGAGCCATCTTGCCACCGTCACGCGGCGGCGGGCGGGCGGCAAGTGGTTAAGTTGGATGTAGGTACTTTCTTCTTTGACTAGGAACTTGAGGCTCCTGTTAAACTGTTATTAATGTGCTATTTATCTGTTATTTATACAGTTTGGTAATAAAAGGCTGATATGGCTATTTAATTCCAGCTTGTGGTTGTGTGTGGCTATTTATAGGATGTAAAGGGAATGATGGTCGGAGGCTCGGAGCAGAATGGAGACAAACCAGCTTTAATACCCTAGTCAAGGGCTGTTTGGGTTTACATGCTCAGGATGCACTAGACAGGTACATGAAAAATGCATAAAACTATAACCTGTTTTTTTTTTAACCTAGTTAAATAACCTAAGCTAGTTAGTAAGCAACCTTAACTATAGCAAGACAAGGTATTAGCGTATCTAAAGCCAAAACATTTTTTACATTTTTTGAGCAAATTGAGGAAGGGTTGAACTTCTACTGAGATTTTATTTCCATCTGTGTTCTCTGTGGCTTTAACCATTCCCTGCTATATCAATTAGTTATCAGCTTGCAGATGGGAAATGG
This sequence comes from Glandirana rugosa, assembly GCA_018402905.1. Lineage (NCBI taxonomy): Eukaryota > Metazoa > Chordata > Amphibia > Anura > Ranidae > Glandirana > Glandirana rugosa. The sequence continues at coordinate 72,550 of BLSH010118182.1, forward strand.
CACATTCTGCTAGTGTTTTTTCCTATACAATATGGTGAAGGAACCTGTAAGATTCTTATATGTAATATCCTAATTCTTCTTGATCCCTGAGATTCTGTTTCCTGGTGACAAACAGTGGCACAATGTATGTTCATTTCCAGTTTAGAACAAATATTGTATTGTCTCTAAAGTTCTTCCTTCTTTTAGGACATAGCACACTTGTTTTTTTTAATCTTCTCACTCCCAGTAGAAACAGGACTGATGCTACCTGTTGGAAAGAAAAGGAAAAAAGTCAATAAAAGATGATCATTGTAAGCACCCTTGCTAGTATTAAATGGTTTGTCTCATTTCTGTAATTTATACATTCTACTTAAAAATACGTTGCAACAAAAAAAGAAAACAAATGCAGCCATCACATCTAAGAAATGGTAAGATGCAATATAATAAATGTTTGCCTTTGGGTTTAATACCACTTTAACCACTTCACCCTGGAAGGATTTCCCACTGTAGGACCGGAGCATTTTTTTCAATTTGGCACTGCGCTGCTTTAACTGGTAATTGTGCGGTCATGCAATGTTGCACCCAAATGAAACTTGCGTCCTTTTTTCCCACACATAGAGCTTTCTTTTTATTTGTTCACCTTTTATTTTTTGCGATATAAACAAAATAAGAACAAAAATTTTGAAAAAAATGATATTTTCTACTTTTTGTTATTAGAAAAATACAATAAACTAAATTTTAGTCATAAATTTTTGCCAAAATGCATTCAGCCACATGTCTCAGGTAAAAAAAAGCTGTCACTGAAATTATATATTGCTGACACATGGCATAAGTATATGTGGAATCACACCCAAAAATACATTCTGCTGCTTCTCCTGAGTATGGGGATATCTCATGTGTGAGTCTTTTTGGGAGCCTATCCACGTACAAGACCCCGAAAACCAATCACCGTCTTCATGATTACTAAGGGCAAAAATGTATGTCACCCCACACTACCTATCACAGTTGTGGAGGCCATGAAATGCCCAGATAGCAAAAAAAAAAAACAAATTACCCCATTTTGGAAAGTAGACACCCCAAGCTATTTGCTGAGAGGCATGTTGAGCCCATAGAATATTTTATATTTTGCCACAAGTTTCGGGGAAATGACAATTTTTTTTTAACAACGTTACATAGTTACATAGTTAGACAGGTTGAAAAAAGACACAAGTCCATCTAGTTCAACCAAAAAAAAAAAAAAAAAATATATATATATATATATAACCAAACAATCCCATATACAATCCTTCACCCACAGTTGATTCAGAGAGATGCAAAAAAACCCCAGCAAAGCATGATCCAATTTGCTATAATGGGGGGAAAAATTCCTTCCCGATCCCCCGAGAGGCAATCGGATACACCCTGGATGAACTTTACCTAAAAATGTTAGTACCCAGTTATATTATTTACATTAAGGAAAGAATCCAGGTCATTTTTAAAGCATTCAACCGTGCTGGCCAAAACCACCTCTGGAGGGAGTCTATTCCACATTTTCACAGCTCTTACTGTGAAGAAACCTTACCGTATTTGTAGATGAAATCTTTTTTCCTCCCGATGTAAAGAGTCCCTTGTCCTTTGTGATGACCTTAAAGTAAATAACTCAAACACCAAGTTCTCTATATGGACCACTTATATATTTGTGAATGTTGATTATATCCCCTCTTAACCTCTTCTTCTCAAGAGAGAATAAATTCAGTTCCTCTAATCTTTCCTCATAGCTAAGCTCCTCTGTGCCTTTTATTAGTTTGGTTGCCCTTCTCTGCACTTTCTCCAGTTCCCCAATATCCTTTTTGAGAACTGGTGCCCAAAACTGAACGATGGGGTATTACTAATGATTTGTACAGGGGCAAAATAATGTCTCTATCACTGGAGTCCATACCTCTCTTAATACAAGAAAGGATTTTGCTTGCTTTGGAAACCGCAGCTTGGCATTGCATGCCATTATTACGCTTATGATCTACCAAAACCCCAAGATCCTTCTCCAGTATGCATTCCCCCAGTTGTACTCCCCCTAGTATGTACGATGCATTGATATTATTAGCCCCCAAGTGCATAACTTTACATTTGTCAACATTAAACCTCATTCGCCCAATTAGACAGTGCATTGAGGTCTGCTTGTAAGTCGGAGACATCCTGTTAGGACGTTATTCCACTGCATAGTCATCTGTGATCAGATGTCACTGTCATCTGCAAACACTGAAATTGTCACGTACCTGGTGGATGAGTCTGACTTATGCAGTGGGCAACCTCCCTTACGACCCTGACTCGGGAACCCCTGGTAGAGCAGACAGGAGGCTCGGGAGTGCAGGAACTGGGTCAGGCTGGGAGCACGGTAGGACGTGAGGGCTCGGAGGACAGACGAGATGGTCCCCAAGGGCTCAGTCCCAGCATTCCCTCCAACGGGTGACGTATTCAGTCTGAGTAGGTGGTCCATGCACTGTTAAAGTCACAAACGTCTACTGTCACTGTAGACTAGTGTCTACTGATACGTCACCTTATTGCAGGATTGTCCTACAGAGGCTGAATGTTCGTCTGGAGTTACGTGACAGATTAACCCGCTTACTCCAAATTACA
>BLSH010118185.1:45898-101373 GCA_018402905.1 Glandirana rugosa
TTTTGTTTTTTTTGTAAAGTAAGTGGGCTTCAGCCAAACACTAACCATGAGTGAATGAAATGTTTTTTTTGTTTTCATTAAAATTCTCTGAAAAATTGCCAAGAAATCAGAAATTCTGCCAGGGTATGTAAACGTATGAGTACAACTGTATATCAGGGGGGTCTTATTGTTTTACAGCAGCCTCAGAGTGAGCAGTTGTTGTAGGTGAGTTAAAGGCTGCATGTGTGGGTGGAGATAAGTAGGCACTGGGGTTATTTAATACAATTGAAAAGTGAAAAGTCTGATGCAACTCTGCATAGAAACCAATCAGCTTCCAGGTTTTCTTGCCAAAGATTAGTTGAACAAGCTGAAGTTAGAAGGTGATTGGCTGCCATGCATGGTTGCACCAGCCTTATTAAATCTACCCCAATGTGTGCCATCATATACTTAGGTCTCTATGATGTAAATTCTGGCAAGTACTTCTTTTTATTAGAACAGGAAAAAATAATATAATAAAGAGATATTTGTGTGCCATTTGTATATTACATTTCTCATATTTTCATTGTTTGAATAATAACATTCCATTCAAATATTTCTCAACATATCATGCAGATCAGTTATGGAATCAGTGACTCTCGCCTGAGTTATGGAAAAGCATATCCAACTTTATTCCGTATGAAACCAGATGATCGGGCCCATTATGCAGCTATTATTCAATTTTTGCAGCATTGTGGGTGGAACATGGTTGGAATAATAGCATTGCAGGATGGCAATGGTTATGAGGACTCCTATGAACTGAGTAAGATGATGAATGAACATGGGATCTGCACTCATATTAACATTAAAATGCCTCATGGTAATGAAGTAGATATGGGGAGAAGGGGCGGCATTAGAAATATGGATGCAATCATTTTCATAGTGTGTGGAGCTTTCACGAAAACTTTTTTTGCTAATTTTGCGCTCATCTTTAATGTAGAAAATGTAACATTTATTCTCCCACCATCATGGAGTAAAATAAATATTATGTATCATGTTCACAATACAGCAATCGACCAAGGCGTCATATTTCTATGGTCACAAAAAATTAACTTACACATTGATATTTATGACGATGTTGTCAACTTCTCCAACTGCTTACATGACCCGGTATTGGAAGATATTGGGATTTATTTGTTTGGGTGCCTTTCCCCAAACCCGCAAAAAAATTACTATTTCAGACTAGTTTATGGGAACCGTTTACAACCTTGTACAGATGTAAAAAATGTTTCTAATCTTTTTTCTTATGATCCGTCTATGCCTCAAAATGCATACAGGGCTGTATATGTTCTGGCCAATGCTCTACATGGAATATACATGAAGAAAAATAAATCTGAACAAAATGCAGTCCAGTACAGTGTAAGTTGGATAATAAATGATTATATTACTATGATGTCATCCTATATTATATAAATAATTATGTGAATGAAGTGCGATGGCCAGCTTCACTATATTACCAAAAGTATTGGAATGCCTGCATTTACACACACACATGCAGTCTTAGTCCGTAGGGTTCAATATTGAGTTGGCCCACTCTTTGCAGCTATAACAGCTTCATCTCTTTTGGGTAGGCTGTCCACAAGGTTTAGGCGTGTGTCTATGGGAATTCAAAGCACATTTGTGAGGTCAGGCACTGATGTTGGATGAGGCCTGGCTCGCAGTCTCTGCTCTAATTCATCCCAAAGGTGTTCTAGTTGAAGCTATTATACCTGTAAAGGATGGGCCAACTCAATATTGAACCCTACAGACCAACTCTGTAAAGCCATTAAAGTTTCATGAGCTTGTAAAGGCAGGTGTACCAATACTTTTGGTAATATAGTGTATCTTCACCCTCCCTCTTACTGTCTGGATGAGCAGGAAAGCTACAATCACCATAATTTTTTTTCCCTATGCAGTTTTTAAGTACAATTAAACAAATAGTTGGATTAAATGGGGGAATGGTGGGATTTTTTGCATTGTATTGTTTTTTTTTTTTTTACTACTTTGTATACACCATGTTAAGAGACACATTCAAATAGTCCAGATTCATATACGTTCAATTGCATTATGTATACAGTATTTATATTATATCTATACAGTGCCTTGAAAAAGTATTCATACCCCTTGAAATTGTCCAAAATTTGGCATGTTACAACCAAAAATGCAATGTAGACCAACACAAAGTGCCAAATAGTTGTGAAGAGGAAAGAAAATGATAAATGAGTTTCAATTTTTTTTTTTACAAATAAATATCTGTGTGGTGTGCATTTGTATTCAGCCCCCCTGAGTCAATACTTTGTAGAACCGCCTTTCACTGCAATTACAGCTGCAAGTTTTTTTGGGGATGTCTCTACCAGCTTTGCACATCTAGAGAGGACATTTTTGCCCATTCTTCTTTGCAAAATATCTCAAGTTCTGTCAGATTGGATGGAGAGCGTCTATGAACAGCAATTTTCAAGTCTTGGCACCGATTCTCAATTAGATTTAGGTCTGGACTTTGACTGGACCATTCTAACACATGAATATGCTGTGATCTAAACCAGTGGCTCTCAACTTCTGTCCTCAGGACCCACCAACAGGCCAGATTTTAAGTATTACCTTGGGGAGATGCAGACTAGAATACTGCAATCACTGTGCAGCAAATTATATCACCTGTGATGCATTTCAGTTATCCTGCAAACCTGGCCTGTTAGTGGGTCCCGAGGACAGGAGCTGAGAACCACTGATCTAAAGCATTCCATTGTAGCTCTTGAGGTACGTTTAGGGTTGTTGTCCTGCTGGAAGGTGAACCTCCACCCCATTCTCAAGTCTTTTGCAGACTCTAAAAGGTTTTCTTCTAAGATTGACCTGTATTTGGCTCCACCTGTCTTCCCATCAACACTGACCAGCTTCCCTGTCCCTGCTGAAGAAAAGCATCCCCACAACATGATGCTGCCACCACCATGTCTCACAGTGGGGATGGTGTGTTCAGGTTGATGTGCAGTGTTAGTTATCCTCCACACATAGCATTTTGCTTTTAGATCAAAAAGTTCAATTTTGCTCTCATCTGACCAGAGCACCTTCTTCCATGTGTTTGCTGTGTCCCCCATATGGCTTCTCACAAACTGCAAACATGACTTTTTATGGCTTTCTTTCAACAATGGCTTTCTTCCTGTCACTCTTCCATAAAGGGCAGATTTGTGGAGAGCATGACTAATAGTTGTCCTGTGGACAGATTCTCCCACCTGAGCTGTGAATCTCTGCAGCTCCTCCAGATTTACCATGGGCCTCTTGGCTGCTTCTCTGATTAATGCTCTCCTTGCCTGTTACTTTAGGTGGATGGACATGTCTTGGTAGGTTTTCAGTTGTGCCATACTCTTTCCATGGATGATGATGGATTGAACAGTGCTCCGTGAGGTGTTCAAAGCTTGGGATATTTTTTTATAACCTAACCCTGCTTTATACTTCTCCACAACTTTATCCCTGAATTGTCTGGTGTGCTCCTTGGCCCTGATGATGCTGTTTGTTCATTAAGGTTCTCTAACAAACCTCTGAGGGCTTCACAGAACAGCTATATTTATACTGAGATTAAATTACACACAGGTGGACTCTATTTACCAATTAGGTAACTTCTGAAGGCAATTGGTGCCACTAGATTTTAGTTAGGGGTATCAGAGTAAAGGGGGCTGAATACAAATGTACGCCACACTTCTCAGATATTTATTTGTAAAACATTGTAAATACAATTTATCATTTTCTTTCCACTTCACAATTATGTGCCACTTTGTGTTGGTCTATCACATAAAATCCCAATAAAATGCATTTACGGTTTTGGTTGTAACATGACAAAATGTGGAAATTTTCAAGGGGTATGAATACTTTTTCAATGCACTGTATACACAGTATCTCACAGAAATGAGTACACCCCTCAAATTTTTGTAAATATTTTATTATGTCTTTTAATGTGACAACACTGAAGAAATTACGTGTTGCTACAATGTAAAGTAGTGAGTGTACAGCTTGTATAACAGTAAATTTGCTGCCCCCTCAAAATAATTGAACACACAGCTATTAATGTCTAAACAGCTGGCAACAAAAGTGAGTACACCCCTAAGTGAAAATGTCTAAATTGGGCCCAATTAGCCATTTTCCCTCCCCGTGTCAAGTGGCTCCTTAGTGTTACAAGGCCTCAGGTGTGAATGGGGAGCAGGTGTGTTAAATTTGGTGTTATCGCTCTCACTCTCTCATACTGGTCACTGGAAGTTCAACATGGCGCCTCATGACAAAGAACTCTCTGAGCATCTGAAAAAAAAGAATTGTTGTTCTACATAAAGATGGCTTAGGCTATAAGAAGATTGTCAAGACCCCGAAACTGAGCTGCAGCATGGTGGCTAATACCATACAGTGATTTAACAGGACAGGTTCCACTCAGAACAGGCCTTGCCATGGTCGACCAAAGAAGTTGAGTGCACGTACGCAGTGTCATATCCAGAGGTTGTCTTTGGAAAATAGATGTATGAGTGCTACCAGCATTGAAGCGGTGGGAGGTCAGCCTGTCAGTGCTCAGACCATACGCCGCACACTGCATCAAATTAGTCTGCATGGCTGCCATCCTAGAAGAAAGCCTTTTATAAAGATGATGCACAAGAAAGCCCGCAAACAGTTTGCTGAAAACAAGCAGACTAGGGACATGGATTGCTGGAACCATGTCCTGTGGTCTGATGAGACCAAGATTAACTTATTTGGTTCAGATGGTGTCAAGCGTGTGTGGTGGCATCCAGGTGAGGAGTCCAAAGACAAGTGTGTCTTGCCTACAGTCAAGCATGGTGGTGGGAGTGTCATGGTCTAGAGCTGCATGAGTGCTGGGGAGCTACAGTTCATTGAGGGAACCATGAATGCCAACATGTACTGTGACATACTGAAGGAGAGCATGACCCCCTCCCTTCAAAGACTGGGCCTCAGGGCAGTATTCCAACATGATAACAACCCCAAACACACCTCCAAAATGACCACTGTCTTGCTAAAGAAGCTGAGGGTAAAGGTGATGGACTGGCCAAGCATGTCTCCAGACTTAAACCCTATTGAGCATCTGTGGGGCATCCTCAAATGGAAAATGGAGGAGTGCAAGGTCTCTAACATCCATCAGCTCTGTGATGTCATCATGGAGGAGTGGAAGAGGACTCCAGTGGCAACCTGTGAAGCTCTGGTGAACTCCATACCCAAGAGGGTTAAGGCAGTGCTGAAAAATAATGGTGGCCACACAAAATATTGACACTTTGGGCCCAATTTGGACATTATCACTTAGGGGTGTACTTACTTTTGTTGCCAGCGGTTTAGACATTAATGGCTGTATGTTGAGTTATTTTGAGGGGACAGCAAATTTACACTGTTATACAAGCTGTACTCTCACTACTTTACATTGTAGAAAAGTGTCATTTCTTCAGTGATGTCACATGAAAAGATAGAATAAAATATTTACAAAAATGTGAAGGGTGTACTCACTTTTGTGAGATACTGTATATATTATGTATTTATTTGTATATGCCTATGTTGCTAAATGTAGCGCTATCCCCATAGGAGCGGCTGGTGAATAGGGATCCGCCACCCTGCACCGCCAAACACACTGAACTTTCCACAGACTCACCGAGACAGGAAACAGTCCTTGCAGCTTTGCTTTGTATTTTTATTTAGGGCTCATAATTTGGATGGGGATAGGGGTATTATGGGATGCCCACTTGACTGGAGCAAAGTCTCTTCAGGGACACTTCAACTATATGCATTCTCTATATACAGCTCCACTTCCTCCATCACATCACTTGCTTGCAGAAACACTCAGGCCCAGCTGGAACATTGTTTAGGTGGTATCTGTCAAGGCACTCAGCCAGATCCAGTAAAAGTCTGTTACAGAAAGGGACCATGGGCCCCTTTGGTGTTTAGGAAAAGTCCCAGTGTCCAGCTACCTTCCTGTGGCCACTAATCTCAGCACCACATCTTCAGGCACTGCCAGCCCACCTGGCTGCAGCTGTCCCCCTCACTAGCGGTCCCTGCCAATCTTCCACAGTCCTCCAAGACTGACTCAACAACCATTTCAGACTGCCATTCCCTAGTCCTCTCAGGCTGTTTCTCAGTCCTCCCCAACTATCTCACGCACCAGCCACCTGCCTGTCTTCTCCCTGGAGATCTCCTGGACATGCTCACTGGCTCCTCACACCTGTTCCCATGTCACTGGACATGACTCCTCTTTGTGTTGTGGGAGGATCCCTCCTGTACCTGAGCTTCTCCAGGCAGCTCCACCTAATCTCCCCCCCTATTCTTCTGGAAGTTTCTGCAAAGTTCCAGCAAGTAGGGGAGGTATCGGAAATATCTGCCTGCTGAGTCATTCCTGCCTCCCTGGATCACCCATTCTGACTCAGATTCAAACACACAGGCTTTGCTGCAAGCCAAACAAAAATGTACCCAGAAAAAAAACAGCACTCTACACTAGAGGGTGCTACATAAACATTCTTGGACAAGTCTGGGAAAGAGAGGAGCTGGGGAACCACTCAATCCCACTAAATCTCTCAATATCCCATGTGTAAATATCAGAAAAAAATTATGAGCCCCAACGGGGACTTTAGAGACAAAAGGGGGAGAATTAAAGACAAATTATAAGTAAAAAGTAACAAACTTAATTTAGACATGAGTAAAATCCAGTTCCCAATCAGTTGAGAACATGGTGATAATAAATGCCATGGTGAGATATAAAACATATATACATTAAAAAGGAAGACACCCTGACTAGTTGGAGGAGCTGGAATGCCAAAGCAGGCCTAATACGAGTCAGGACTGCATACGGAACAAGTTCACAGTTGTCCGAGACCAATGCATTTCGGAATCTTAGGGTGATTTCCTTCATCAGGGAAAAGGTCAAAGGTGCATTTTAAGCTTTTCTATAACAGTAATCCGAGTTTAGCCACCTTTTTCGGTATAGACAAGATATAACCCCACTGGCGAGGTGGTGACCTCACCAAATTAATATCCATTAATGAGACGGAATGGATATACAGACTCAACACTTTGCATCCGGCAGGTGTAAATTCTGACATTGATCTCAATTGTTTTCTGTCTAGTTATTGAAACTTATATATATATGTATATATATATATATATATATAGGTCTCACTGAGAATGCTGCAAATATTATATTCTTATGAATTTTATAAGTTGACCACTAGAGGGCTCTTCACATAAGAGCAGCTCTATTAACTGGTAAACATTAGGCACCCCCTCCCACTGCCCATAGGCGGGCTGACCAAAGCTTGATTAGGAGACTGACAGGTCTCACTAATCTATTGGAGATCACCTGGGATGGGCGGCATTCACAAGCGGCATGTGTATATTAAGACGGAGGAGACGTTCAGGAGTCACGTGACCCCTGATGAGGTCAGTCTATCTGAGGAAACGCCTTTGGGCAACGTGACACCGAACGTCACTTCCGCTCGTCTGGAACGCAGGGGGAGCGCTTGGCACGTCCCCTGCATTTTTGAATCTGCCTGTACTTTTTAAAACTTTTAAAAATTCTCTACAATAAATACCTTGATGTACTTCACGGTGCAAGCCTCCTTGATTTTTGCATGAGCCGAGCGGAATTCGCATCCCAGGACCGTGGAACACCCTACTTACCTAAACGCTTCTGATCTCTGTGATGGGGATCACTGAGATCTGGTAAGTAGGCATTTCTATTGATTTCACTGGTGGTGGATTGCACAAGCACCGTATCTGAGATTTGGATTGATGCCGTTTTGAAAATCTATTGGAGAATGTTCACCTTGCATCTGACACCACTTTGTGATTTTGCACATTTGAGTTGGACTTCATTTGTTTGTTGACTCACACATTTATGCTTTAATTCACAATCTGTCATATTTGCATATATTGCAATTTACTAGTGACTGCTCATCCTGCATCCGATATTTGTCACTTTGCACATTTGAGCTGGACTTCAGTTGATTCACCTAATTTGGGATATTGTATATGTCATTAGAATCACGGTGGACATTATTTTATTATGACATAAGTTCAGAATCACACTGACCCCTAGGGGCCAGTTTTATTTATGCACTTATTTTGTTTATACGGTTATTTTGTGATATATTAATTTATGCACTTTAAGCACTTTATTTATGCAAAATGTTGGTACCCCACCTAGTGGGCAAACCTAAGAGCGCGGTTTAAATAGACATTAATATAATTTTTTGGACTAGACCCATATACACCAGCAGCTCCATCAGTACAATATCTATCTTTTGCGCTGGCTTAGGGAATTATTTTCCTACATTTATTTAAATGTGCAATATGTATAGTATCACAGTAGGCAAAAATGACAAAATGTTATTGACAGCATGCTTGTAACGCGGTGACAGGATCCCACAGTCCGACAGGGACCAAGGTATCCACCAGGAAGCAGCTCAGATATATAAGACTGCTGGGACTGTGGAAAGGTAACACGGGGTATATAGTTTGTGAGCCTGATAGGTGTCAGTAGCTTAGCAAGGATATGCAAGACAGCATGTCTGGACAAGTCTCTTCAACAATTTACAAGAAGTAAATCAAAGTGCAAAAGATCGAAGTGTTTATCCAGAGTGTGTCTCTCTAAAGATTTTTTCATCTTGATTATGAGCTGTATATAATAATAATTCTCCCTACCACCGCTGTCTCTAGGACTAAGCCCATAAGGGTGAAACATGTCAGAGAGGCAGTCTTCAGGTGGGAACAACAGGTTGGCTCGATAAGGTTTTAAAAAGAAAGTGATGTCAGCATTAGGCAGTCATATTTGTTCTTTGAGCCAGTTCAGTCTGGTATATGGAAACACAGCTGCCATTGCTACATACATCTAGAAATGTGTGACATCATCATAACTCTGTCCATCACCCAGTGCTTTACATTGATAACATAGCTGTGGTTGTCAATAAAATGGGGGCCACAGATGTAATTTTATAAAAGACCACATCAGTGTTTTCACTACAAAGCAGAACTTCACCTCTCTTCTTGGCATCTCACCTGCACTCCTAGCACTTCACCTTCCCAACAGGTGGTTAAACTGCCCTCCATATTCAATTATGCTTCCTCAACTTGAATAGTAAAATTGGCCTTGATGGGGGTGTGGTTTGACCCTGATACAAATTGATCACTTAAGCCAGGAGCTCTGGCACATGAAGTCTCAAACCTTCCTTTTTGGGAGTGTCAGGACCTGGGATCAAACCTGGGACTTCTTCTGTGTCGGGCATTGATCCTTCTCACTGAGCTATCTGGGATGCTGGACAGCTCCCTGCCTGATCTGTTGGATATTCTGCCTGATCCATTAGACAACCCTGCCTTATGTCTTGATTGCTGTTGAACCTTGAACTCATTGCTCCTCCCATGAACTTCCTATATAAGCCTTGTCTCTGCACTTCCTCTTTGCCAGGTCATTGTGCTTCCTCAGCCAGTGCCTTGCTGTTATGTTCCCTGCTGTTGTCCGGATTTGCTACCATTCGTTATCGACCCTTGGCTTGTTCCACCACTACTCTACTGCCTGATCCCAACCTGCAACTACTTGTTACCGACCTTTTGGCTTGATTACTGACCATGCTCCTGTCTGATCCTTATCTGCTCATCCGCTACTGGACCCCGGTTTGCTAACACCCTGGTGGGGAAATCCTGAGGACCGCGACCTGGTACTGACACGCAGCTAAGTCCATCTCCACCATCAGGAGCTCTGGTGAACACCGGTTGGTACTTAGATTCCGCACCTCAGGTGAGCCTGTGCCATCTGCCAGGGTGACTACGAAACTGCTATAGCAACTAGTCTTCGAGCCTGACGCTTGATCATGACAGGGAGCCTGCAACTACTATCAAGCATGGAAAAAGTTGACAGAAGTGCCTCTGCCTCCACAGGAGAGCAGCACAAAACTGAGAAACATACCAGCACTCTTCTGAACACAGTCCTTGGACTGGCAAGCGGCCTGAGCAGCGAATCAGAGCCTTCAGCAGATGGTGGACCCAGCTCTTTTGACCTCCAGATAGTTTCAGTGTACTTCCTGTAAAAGTACTGTGGGCGGGTAGCATGTGCAGGCAAAGCAACATACCCGTATTTCAACTTGCCTGCCTGTCACTGACACAAGGGGCAGAACCCCCCCACCCCCGCCCCCCATGACTGCTGTGTCCACCGAGCATAAATCAATGTGATTCACAACTTTGTTTTCAATACTACTGAGCTGTGATTGGCCCACAGCTATCACATGGTACCTGAGCCAATCACAACACCCTGTACAATGTGATTAGCTTTAGCAAATCACAGATTCCTAGTATAAAAGCTGAATGATTTTATTCTAATGCATTATGCATTAAGATAAAAAACCTTATGTGTGCAGAACCCCCGTAATACTTAACTGAGCCCCATCTCGACCCTGCAATGTTGCATGAGAGACTCGGCTGTCTGGGACTCTTCCTCCTGATTGGCTGAGACACACAGCGAGTGCCATTGGCTCCCACTGCTGTCAATCAAAGTCAGTGAGCCAATGAGGAGAGACAGGGGCCGGGGCCAAGCAGCGGCTCCATGTCTGAATGGACACAGAGCAGTGGCTTAGCTCAGGTGCCCCCATAGCAGGCTGCTTGCTGTGGAGCACTCAGTGGGAGGGAGGAGCCAGGAGAGCCGACGAGGGACCCCAGAAGAGGAGGATCAGGGCTGCTTCGTGCAAAACAACTGCACAGAGCAGGTAAGTATAACATGTTTGTTATTTTTCTCATTTAATATTTTTATTAAAAAGCAAAAGAAACAATACAGAGCATGTGAACGTCATACCATGCAACTTAACAAGAAAAGTGAGTTAATGGGATACAAAACCTCCATAGATATGTAGGTTACATTGTGATTATGGCAAGTGTGCAAACTTATTGTTAGAAACATATAAACATAGAAACATAGAAAAGTGACGGCAGAAAAAGACTGAGTAGTCCATCGAGTCTGCCCCTTTTTTTTTTTTTTTTTTTTTTTTTTTTTTTTTTTTTTTTTTTTTTTTTATTTTTTTTTTTTTTTTTACATTAACCTTGTTGTCTGACTATGGATTTATGTTTATCCCAAGCATGTTTGAAGCCATTTACTGTTGACTGTCTCACAACCTCTGTTGGTAGTTTATTCCAATCATCAACCACCCTTTCAGTAAAATAATACTTTCTAAGATTAGTTTTGAACTTCCCCCCAGTTAGTTTGAGGTCATGTCCCCGTGTTCTTGATTTTGGTTTCATATTGAAAAGACTGCCCTCCTGAACCTTATTTACTCCCTTGAGGTATTTAAAGGTTTCGATCACGTCTCCCCTCTCCCTTCTTTCCTCCAGACTGTACATATTAAGTGCCTGAAGTCGCTCTTGATATGTTTTATCCCCCAGACCTTTCACCATTTTTGTTACCCGTCTCTGAACTCGTTCTATTTTATCAATATCTTTTTGTAAGTGAGGTCTCCAGAACTGGACACAATATTCTAAGTGAGGTCTCACTAAAGATCTATATAGAGGAATCAGAACCTCCTTCCTCCTGCTGGTGATCCCTCTACTGATACATCCCAGAATTCTATTTGCTTTTCCCACTGCCTGGTTACACTGTTTGCTCATTTTGCAATCATCTGAAATAAGCACCCCCAAATCTTTTTCTTCTGTAGTGCTGGCTAACACTGTGCCCCCAATGCTGTACTCTCTAAGCGGATTCTTTTTCCCTAGATGCATTATTTTACATTTAGAAATATTGAACTGCAGTCTCCACTGCTTTGACCAATCTTCCAGCAATGCCAAATCATGTTCCATGTTACAGACCCCTCCAGGGATATCAACCCTACTACACACCTTTGTATCATCAGCAAAGAGACATACATTGCCCAGCAAACCTTTAGTTATATCACTTACATATAGATTAAATAGAACAGGACCCAGTACAGAGCCTTGTGGTACCCCACTAGTGACTGGTCTCTGTTCTGAGTGAACCCCATTTACAACCACACTCTGGGATCTATCCTTTAGCCAACTGCATATCCACTGAACCACCCAAGGGTTAAGTCCCAGCTTGTCCCAGCTTGTACAACTTTTGTATCAGATCGTTATGTGGAACTGTATCAAATGCCTTGCTGAAATCAAGATATGCTATGTCCACAGCACCACCCTGGTCCAGTTAGGTCATATATGCGTTGCGCACTCAGGCCCTGGGGCACCCCGCTGGGGACACACTGTGCCGCAGGGGTGAGGGGGCAGCTGTGGAAGCTAAAGCGCTACAGTGTATGAACATCATCATTTATACACTTAAATAGAGGGAGCACTGGCTAACTTTGAGAGTATTACTTAACATACTGAAACTCTATCTCAAATGTACTGATTGTATTGGAAGGAACTGTAAACTAGAATGATAAAATCTTATAGAAATGCTAAGCTGTGCAGAGGAGGGTAGACAAGATGGAATTGAATTGAGTCTGGTACTAGAAGAGGGGTAAGAAAAGAGAAGACAGAAAGAGGAAAAGTGGATGGGAGAGGTAGTAAAGGGAACAGTGGCGGCTATAATAGCTGGATTTGAGGAAGGAGAGGGTGGATAGGACTAGCTTTCCGGGATCAGTGGCTGGTGTGTCAAATAGGAGACTAAAGTAATGAAAGGTACGAGAAGTGGTTACGGCATCAGGAGGTTCCTGTCAAAGTAAGGTGGTAGGCAATTTCTAATCCAGCGGTCGTACATTTTCTCAAATTTGCATATCCTGTTGCTGTCT
This sequence comes from Glandirana rugosa, assembly GCA_018402905.1. NCBI lineage: Eukaryota > Metazoa > Chordata > Amphibia > Anura > Ranidae > Glandirana > Glandirana rugosa. The sequence continues at coordinate 58,633 of BLSH010118185.1, forward strand.
ATGGCTTCTATTTTAGCATGTATAAAGGCCTTATTCATTCTGCCGGAGGCTCGGTACAGCCTCAAAAACAGCACCATCGTGTGATGACCTTGATATTGGTCTCCTTAGCCAATATATTGGGGGAGGAAGAGTTGGTAGCTGACCATATATTAGACCATTCAGCTGTGTCGAACTTACGCCCCAGGTCAGATGCCCATTTTTCTGCATAGGAGGGCATAGGGTTATCCAGATCCGTGACTAGTAGCTGATAAAGTAATGAGAAGGTGCCTCTGGCATGAGGATCGGATTTGCAGAGCCGCTCAAAGGGAGATAGATGAGTCAGAGGTGTATCTGTAGTAAGGGAGGGTGTGTAGAAGTTCTTTATTTGTAAGTATTGAAATAATTCTGAGCTGGGTAAACCGTGAGCTTTGCAAAGGGTAGGAAAGGTGCTGAAGGAGTTATTGGTGATAAAGTTGCGTAATCGGAGCAGGTTGGCGGAAGAACAGATTTTGAAGGAACTGGGGGAGTCCCAAGCGGGGGGAAAGGCCGGATTTCTTAGAAAGGAAAGAAGGGGATTATGGAGAGATTGCAAGCTGCGGGATGTTTGTTATTTTTAAACAGAAAATGCAAGACTTTAATATCACTTTAACTGTCATGAACTTAACCCATTCATGACAGTACAAAGCATTGCTGGTGCAATGAACTTCATTGTACCAGCAATCAAAGTGTAAACATTTTTTTTTTAAATGTATTTCTTATTTTTTAACATGCTGTCACCAGTCAGTGTTTCTGATCACCCCATACCAGTCATATCATGGTGCTTTACTGCATTGCTGATAGTAAAAAGAAAAAGGAAAAAATATGAATTTTATTTACCTACTTGTCGACATCCTGCCCGCAATGTACTGCAGGTGAGTGGTGGCGCTGGTCAAAGCGACGTACTTGTATGTTGCAATCTATTTCCAAGTGTGAATGTGCACCCCCCTGCTGACCCCCCTATCATTTTCTGTAGGAGCAGTTCCTCAGGGGGTCCCAGCCAATGATTTTTGCCTGGGATTCCACTGATCTGCAGCGAGTGGATTTGTGAATACAGACACAGGATCTAGCTGGTTCTTCTCTTCCTGGACTCTTTTTGGTCGAGGGAGAGTAGATAGAACACTACACTGAGAGTGAAAACAGCCAATTTAACCCTTTGATCATGCCTATTAACCCTTTTGTCACTCCTGTCATCCAGCCAGTACCATTGGTACAGTGTCAGTATATATATATTTTTACTGATCACTGTATTTCTACCATTAGTGACATCAGATAGCATCAGGGTCAGTTAGTGCCCCTTTCAGTCAGGGTAAGATTGCATTAGATTGCCCACACACTATTGCACTCACACTATACATATATTGATCATGATTTTGAGGGACTGTCCCAAATTTGGAAAAAAGTCCCTTTGTCCCTCTTTCCTGCTTATTTGCATTTTGGTCTGATCTATATAGTTACTGTATATATAAAATGCACCTTTTATTTTTCAAAAAGTGGTTCCCAGTGCTAACATTTTCATGCAATTTACAAATTGCTGCATTCCTAAATTGCAAAAGCCAGTATAAAGGAATCGTGTGTGGTAAAGAAAAAAACACTTGTGGGTTTAGCTAATAATTTGTTTGTAAAATCCTCCTTTAAGGGGGGCATGGCAGAGTGTGTGTCCCATGCCTACATACTTTTGCTAATAGGTAGCCCTCATTCCCATCTCAAAAAGCTGGGAGGTATGATACATTGCACATGTAGCCAGGAGCTGGCTAAATTACCTGCAGTCACAGGGGACACTTAGCAATACAGTATTTGCCTCAGGGAGATTGTTCCCCCTAACATCCAGCATAGACTCTGTTGCAGCTTCTTGAATGCAGAGCGAGTGAACACTTGCAAGTGGAGAGCAAAGGATCTTGGCATATGTAGTCCAGTAAGCTGAGTTTGCATGGGAGCCAGACCATCGTGGACTACAAATTCCAGTTGGATGGAGGGAGAAGACAGAATGCAAGGAGAGAAGTTAAATAGCCCGGGGGAGGAGGAGTCAGTCTCTTGGAACCACGGCCTGTATCTGAAAGCAGTGACTCGGACAGTCGGGAGAGCGTGGCTGTGCTGTGGCCTATGCAGAGAGAAAGAGGGAGCAACATCCAATCATCGGGGGACAGCTGGGAAGCCACCCTAATCAGCTGAATCTAAGAATCAGTTGGACAGCAGTGTGGAGCGATGCGGGGGTCGAACGTGGTCCCTTGAGGCCAGATTCTGCAGAGACCTACTGCCGAGTCCCCATACCATTTCTCTTGAGCGGAATATTGCTGGGATTGGTGAGCGGGCACTAGCCCATCCTCTTTACACCCAAGGACACTGCATGCAGGCACCATTGTCTTATTCACTTTACTAAGCCCTGTAAGGAGACACTTACAACTATTTGTTTCTGCACTGATGGAATGTTGCATTAACCAAACTTGCCAAATCACATTGGGTCCATTTAAAAAGCGCTAGTTAAAGACACAACACCTTTACCTCAAAGGGCTACTTTACATCCCCCTCACAAGGGACAGGAACATTTGGAGCCTATCTAGGCCTGTAAAAACCAGGAACACTTTCTATTAGAGAACAGGGTCAAAGAAGTTGATTCCTTGAATTGCACTTCGTGCTTGTGTTATTTCTGGGGCAGGGGTAGTGCGAGGCTAAAGGGAGTATATAACAGACTGGCATATATAGGGCATGGGCGTGTCTCAGTCCCAAATTGTGCACAAACACAGAAAATCATTGCCCATAGGACTTTTAATGAGGAACAGCCAAAAATGTAAAATGTACAGATATTTTAATATTGCAAAACACAAGTATTACATGCATTTAAAAATATACTATCCTATATAATTGCCAACAATAAGGGTACATAGATAAGCAATATTGGTCAATCAAAATTGATGAACTTCCATCAAACGCATAGATTGTATTGATTTTCTCTACTCGCTTCTAGAGTTGAGCCGACACCTGGATCTTCGGGTTCGGCGAGTTCGGCCGAACTTCCCGGAAAAGTTCGGTTCGGCAACAAACTTGACCCAAGCTTGACCCCGAACCCCATTGAAGTCAATGGTGACCCGAACTTTTGGGCACAAAATTGCTGTAAAAAAGTACTGGAAAGGGCTAGAATGCTGCAAAAGGAAGCAAAATGGGGGTAAGAGTAGGACAAGTGCCCTGCAAACAAATGTGGATAGGGAAATAACTTAAAATGACATAAAAAAATGGGAGGAAGTAGTGGATGTGGAGTAGGAGCCTAGAGGTTGACTAGGCCGTGACCGTGGCAGTGTAGGTGTAAGTGGCGGTGGTGGAGGAGGAGGAAGAGGCGGTAGCCAACACTGTTTTTGTTTGTTTGTTTTTTTTTTATAATTGGGGTAGCCCCCAAAATATTGAGACATATACAAAAAAAAAGTATACCAATGGCTGCGTGAGGCCGGTCTAAATGTCTATTCTGTGGGATCCATGCCTGGTTCATTTTAATAAAGGTTAGCTTGTCCACGTTGGCTGTGGACAGGTGGCTGCACTTGTCTGTGATAACGCCCCCTGCCATGCTAAACACACGTTCAGACAATACACTAGCTGAAGGGCAGGCCAGCACCTCCAAGGCATAAAAGGCAAGCTCAGACCATGTGCCCAATTTGGAGACCCAGAAGTTGAATGGGGCAGACCCATCAGTCAGTACGTGTAGGCGTAAGCACACATACTGTTCCACCATGTTGCTGAAATGATGCCTCCTGCTAAGACGTCAGCTGGTGGAGCTGTTTGTTGTGGCATGCTGCTGACAAAGATTTTCCACATTTCGGCCATGCTAACCCTGCCTTCTGAGGTACTGATGGTGCCACAGCTGCATTGGCCATCTCTTCCTCCTCCTCCTCTGCCTTCGCCTTGTGCTTCCACTGAGCCCCCGGTGTCATTTGGGAATGCCCTCAGCAGCGCGTCTACTAGAATGCGCTGGTAGTTGCACATCTTCCGATCACACTCCAGTGAGGGAATTAAGGAGGGCACGTTGTCCTTGTAACGGGGTTCCAGCAGGGTGGCCACCCAGTAATCATCACAGGTTAAAATGTGGGTAACTCGGCTGTCGTTGAGCAGGCACTGCAGCATGTTGTCGCTCATGTGTGCCAGGCTGCCCAGAGGCAAAGACAAGCTGTCCTCTGTGGGAGGTGTATCATCTGTGTCCTCCGTATCCCCCCCAGCCACGCTCCAGTGATGCCCAGGAGCTGCGCTGGGTGCCACCCTGCTGTGAACCTGGTTCCTCCTCCTCCTCTTCTTGATCCTCATCCTCCAGAACTGTGCCCTGACTTGAAATTTTTTTACCTGGCCTATGCTGGTGCTGGAACCCACCCTCCGAGCCACTTGTGAATGACCGGCCTGATAACCGTGAAAATGACCCCTCTTCCTCCTCCTCTTCCTCCTGTGCCACATCCTTAGCCATCATCGCCCAAAGTGTTTTTTCAAGGAGACATAGAAGTGGGATAGTAACGCTGAGAACAGCGTCATCGGCACTGGCCATGTTGGTGGAGTACTCGAAACACCACAATATGGTGGTGAAGTGGTGCTGTTCCACAGAGCGACTGACCCATAGGTGCTGCAGCTGAAACTCCACCACTGCCTGCTGCTGCTCACACAGTCTCTCCGGCATGTGCAAGGTGGAGTTTCACCTTGTGGGCATGTCGCATAGGAGGCGGTGAGCGGGCAGGCCGAAGTTCCGCTGCAGCTCAGACAGGCGAGCAGCAGCAGGGTGAGAACGCTGAAAGTGCGTACAGACGGCCCGCATTTAATGCAGCAGCTCTGACATATCCGGGTAGTTTTTTAGAAAATTCTGTACCACCAAATTCAGCACATGCGCCAGGCAAGGGATGTGCGTCAAACCGGCTAGGCCCAGAGCTGCTACGAGATTTTGCCCATTGTCACACACCACCAGGCCGGGCTTGAGGCTCAGTGGCAACAACCACTCATCGGTCTGTTGTTCAATGCCCGTCCACAGCTCCTGCGCAGTGTGGGGTTTATCCCCCAAACATATCAGTTTTAAAACAGCCTGCTGTCGTTTGCCCCTGGATGTGCTGAAGTTGGTGGTGAAGGTGTTACGCTGAGCGGATGAGGAGGTGGTAGAGGAGGAGGAAGGGGAGTAGGAGGAGGAGGCAACAGGAGGCAAAGAGAAATGCCCTGCAATCCTTGGTGGTGAAAGGACATGCGCCAAATGGCTATCCGCCTCAGGCCCACCCGCCACTACATTTGCCCAGTGTGCAGAAAGCGAGATATAGTGTCCCTGCCCGTGCTTGCTGGTCCACGTATCAGTGGTTATGTGGACCTTGCCACAGATGGCGTTGCGCAGTGCACACTTGATCTTGTCCCCGACTTGTTTATGCAGGGAAGGGATGGCTCGCCTGGAAAAGTAGTGGCGGCTGGGTACCACGTACGGTGGGACAGATACCGCCATCAGGTTTTTAAAACTGTCCGTGTCCACCAGACGGAATGACAGCATTTCAAAGGCCAGGAATTTTGAAATGCTGGCATTCAGGGCCAGGGATCGAGGGTGGGTAGGGGGTTACTTCCTCTTTCTCTCCAGTGTTTGGGAGATGGAGAGCTGTAAGCTTCCATGGGACCGCGTGGAAATGCTTGGGCACGGTGGCGGACATGGTGGCATTGCTGTCACATCGTCTGTTTGCTGGGTGGCAGGTGACACTGGAACTGTAGAGGTGAAGGAAGAGGCCAAGGTAGCAGCAGAAGAGGAAGCAGAAAGAGGCAGAGGCCTTTCTTGGATTTTGAGGTGATTTTTCCACTTCAGCTCGTGCTTTGCATGTAGATGCCTGGTCATGCAGATTGTGCTCAGGTTTAGAACATTTATGCCTCGCTTCAGGCTCTGATTGCACAGCATGCAAACCACTTGTGTCTTGTCGTCAGCACATTGTCGGAAGAATTGCCACGCCGGGAACTCCTTTGAGCTGCCTTTGGTGTGCTAGGTCCCTGGGTGCGGTGGGTAGTAGCAGGCGTACTGTCTAGGGGACGCTCGCTCTGCTTTTGCAACCTGCTTCCTCTTTTGCTGTGCTGGTACCTCTGTGTGACCACCACCCGTTCCTTTAAACTACACACGTCACTCGCATGACCTTCATTCCATGTGGGGTCTAGGACCTCATCATCCTCTACATCATCTTCCACCCACCCTTCACCACTGCCCTCCTTGTCAGTCTGCACACTGTAGAAAGCTGCAGCAGTTGGCACCTGTGTTTCATCATCATCAGAGACGTGCTGCAGAGGTGTTTCCATGTCCTCATCCTGAAACAGAAGTGGTTAGGCATCGGTGCACTCAATGTCTTCCACTTCTGGCCAGGGCTATGTGGATGGCCCACAGAAAGCACAGCAGCAGAGTCATCAAAAAGCATACGAGACTGCTGCATGACTTGGGGCTCAGACTGCTTGACTAATTTACAAGGGTCTGAGGTGAAAGACAGATGGCCATGGGGTTCAGGTGCCAACTCTGAGCTTTCATCAAGGGACCGGGTGGGAGACAATGTGAAGGAACTGGAGGCATTGTCAGCCACCCACTCTACTATCGCCTGTACTTGTTCTGGCCTCACCATTCGTTAAGCGGTATTCGGGCCTACCATATAATGTTGAAGGTTCTGTCGGCTACCTGAGGAAGGTGTCTCACTTGTGCGTGTAGCTGGCACAGATTGACCACGTCCTCTCCTTGCAACAGGAGCTTCAGCAACACCACCAACACCAGCAGCACCACGACCACGTCCTTTATTTGACACTCTCCTCATTTTGGACACAAATGTACTATTTGGCACTATTTATTAATACTAAAAAAAGAATAATAAATTATTATTCTATTTTTTTTTTAAAACAAGAAAATTGTAGATGTACTTTTTATTTTTCTGCAAGAAATGCACCGCTCACACCAGCAGCAGGAAACCTCTCCCTACACCAGTATGAGATGATTTTAGAACGATAATCTATCTTTCACAGCACCAACAGGAACCTGTCCGTACTGCAGTATGAGATGATTTTAGAACGATAAACTCTCCCTCAGAGCACCAACAGGAACCTGTCCCTAATGCAGTAGTAGATGGATTTAGAATGATAAACTATCCCTCAGAGCACCAACAGGAACCTCTCCCTAATGCAGTAGTAGATTATATTAGAGCGCTAAACTCTCCTTCAGAGCACCCACAGGAACCTCTCCCTAATGCAGTAGTAGATGGTTTTAAAATGATAAACGCTCCCTCAGAGCACCAACAGGAACCTCTCCCTAATGCAGTAGTATATGGTTTTAGAACGATAAACTCTCCCTCAGAGCACCAACAGTTACCTCTCCCTAATGCAGCAGTAGATGGTTTTAGAATGATAATCCCTCCCTCAGAGCAACAACAGGAACATATCCCTAAAGCAGTAGTAGATGGTTTTAGAATGATAATCTCTCCCTCAGAGCACCAACTGGAAACTCTCCCTAATGCAGTAGTAGATGGTTTTAGAATAATAATCTCTCCCTCAGAGCAACAACAGGAACATATCCCTAAAGCAGTAGTAGATGGTTTTAGAATGATAAACTCTCCCTCAGAGCACCAACAGGAACCTCTCCCTAATGCAGTAGTAGATGGTTTTAGAACAATAAACTCTCCCTCAGAGCACCAACAGGAACCTCTCCCTAATGTAGTAGTATATGGTTTTAGAACGATAAACTCTCCCTCAGAGCACCAACAGTTACCTCTCCCTAATGCAGCAGTAGATGGTTTTAGAACGATAATCTCTCCCTCAGAGCAACAACAGGAACATATCCCTAAAGCAGTAGTAGATAGTTTTAGAATGATAATGATAAACACCCCAATAGTAGTGGGGTACCATTTAAATAAATAGACAACACCCCAATAGTAGTGGGATACCATTTAGATAAACACCCCAATAGTAGTGGTTACCATTTAGAAAGATAGACAACACCCTATTAGTAGTGGGGCACCGATTAGATAGACAATACCCCAATAGTAGTGGGGTACCTTTTAAATAGATAGACAACACCCCAATAGTAGAGGGGTACCATTTAGTTTGATAAACACCCCAATAGTAGTGGGATACTGTTTAGATAGTTAGACAACACCCCAATAGTAGTGGGGTACCATTTAGATAGATAAAACCCAAATAGTAGTGGGATACCATTTAGATAGACAACAACCTAATAGTAGTGGGGTACCATTTAAATAGATAGACAACACCCCGATAGTATTGGGGCACCATTTAAATAGATAGACAACACCCCAGTAGTAGAGGGGTACCATTTAGATAGACAGCACCCCAATAGAAGTGGAGTACCATTTAGATTGGTAGACAACACCCCAGTAGTAGCAGGGTACCATTTATATAGATGGACAACACCCCAATAGCAGAAGGGTACCATTTAGTTAGATAAACACCCCAATAGTTGTGGGGTACCATTTACATAGATAGACACCCCAATAGTAGTGGGGTGCCATTTAGATAGATAGATAACACCCCAATAGTAGTGGGGTACTATTTAGATAGACAACACCCCAATAGTAGTGGGGTACCATTTAGATAGATAAACACCCCAATAGTAGTGGGGTACTGTTTAGATCGATAAACACCCCAATAGTTGTGGGGTACCATTTACATAGATAGACACCCCAATAGTAGTGGGGTGCCATTTAGATAGATAGATAACACCCCAATAGTAGTGGGGTACTATTTAGATAGACAACACCCCAATAGTAGTGGGGTACCATTTAGATAGATAAACACCCCAATAGTAGTGGGGTACTGTTTAGATCGATAAACACCCCAATAGTAGTGGGGTACCATTTAGATTTGCAACCGCTGTATGTAGGTTAGAGTAATCAGCTTATCTCATCCTCCGCTCTGCTCTACATGTATCCTCCTATAGAACATCATTAGAGGCTGGAGACACAAACTAATGATTCCCCTAAATAACACTATGAATTCTACACCATTCCCCTCTATGGAACCCATTTATACACCTTTCATGCTCCCACCCCCATCCTAATTCTGCATACCAGGCACTGCATACAAAATCTGCCCATTTCAGAGATTACATGCAAGTTAATATCTTGTCTCTGTGGGGCGCAGACTACAGTGAGCACATCACATATAGAGCACCCCTCTTCCAACCCTACTGTCACACAGGGATCAGGAATAATGACCGCGCCTCTCTATACCGATGTAAATACTATTTTACAGTATATATTATTATTATTATTATTATTATTATTCACAATATTTATAAGTTTATGCAGCACTTTGCAATATAAAGGGAGACAGTACAGTTACAATACAGTTCATTAAAGAAGGATCAGGAGCATCCTGCTCATGGAACTTACAATCTAAAGGTGGGGGAGGCGGTACAGAAAGTAATAGCTGTGGGAGAAGATCTTATAGAAGTAGCCAGAGTACAGTATGTAATGTATGTAATTAAGTGAGTTTTCACAGACTGCCTAAAGGTAGACAGGATAGGAGGTAACTGATTATATTGGGGTAGGGAGTTCCAGAGGATGGGAGAGGGTCTGGAGAAGTCCTGAATGTGAGCATGGGAGGAGAAAGCTAGACAGCAAGATGTCTTGGGAAGAGTGGAGAGGATGATTTAAGCGATATGTTGAGGTGAGGTTGGTGCTGTAGCTGGGGACAGAGTTAAACTTGTGAAAGGCTTTATACATTTTGGTTAGAATGTAGAATTTTACAGATTGGGCTTGTGTAAGCCAGTGAAGGGATTGGCAGAGAGTGGCAGCAGCCACAGATCCATTGGAAAGGTGAATAAATCTAGCAGCAGCTTTCATTAACGTGTGAGGAGAGATAGCCTGTGTAAAGGTAGGCCAGTGAGGAGTGAGTTACATAAGTCAAGCCAGGATATAACCAGGGAGTGAATACATTATGTTGTGGTGTTATTGGTAAAAGCGGAGTTCCACCCAAAAGTGCAACTTCCACTGGTTGGATTTCACCCCCCTCACTTGTCACATTTGGCACCTTTTGGGGGGGGCCCAGGGCTGTGGCCGTCAGCAGCCAGGCTCCCTCCTTCTCCCTCCCCCTTCTCCTCTGCGTCCGCCAATGGGAAAGCACAGCGGCAGATCGCGCATGCGCAGTAGGGGCCCGGCCGTGAAGCCGAACGACTACATGTCTGGGGTTCCCTTAATCTCAATGGCGGCAACCGCACTTGTCCACTAATCTGAAGAGCGGTGGTGGTGCCGACATCGCTGGACTCCAGGACAGGTAAGTGTCCTAAAGTTAAAAGTCAGCAGCTACTGTATGTGTAGCTGCTGACTTTTAATTTTTACAGGAGCGGTGGCAGAGGGCAGACCTCCACTTTAAGAATGGTTAAATTCTGGAAATGTTTCATAGGTTAAGGTGACAAGATTTAGCCGGTGATTTGGTGTGGGGCCTGAAGGAGAGGTCAGAGCCTATGATTACACAGCACGCTGGCTTGAGGGACCAATAGTTGTCTTATTGATCTCAATGGTGCAATTTTACAAGCTCAGTTTTAGACAGATTAAGTTTAAGGAAGTGGCTCTGACAGGAGATCAAAGGGGTGAGCTGAGGAGAAGACAGATAGATCCGGATGTAATCAGCATAGTGGTGGTACTGGAAGCTGTGAGAGGTTACCAACTGGCCCAGGGAAAATATGTAGAGATAGAATGGAAGGGGGCCCAAGGATTGTGCCTTGAGGTACCCAAACAGAAAGAGGGAGAGAAGAGAAGGAGGTAAGTGACACTGAAGGTGTGATAAGATAGGTTGGCGAACCAGGAAAGAGCAGAGTTGCAGAGCCCAAAGGAGTGGGGTTTATTGAGGAGGAGTGGGTGGTCAGCTGGTATCAAAGTCAGCGGAAAAGTCTAAGAGCTGGTTCACTCCACACTTTTGCTATCCAGATGCATTTTTCCATGCATGTTTTTGATTCATTCTGGTGCATTTTTTATGCATTTGCAATGTGCTCCAGTGCATTTTTGATCTCTTGTTTATTTTTTATCAAAGTGTACTGTTTTTTTTTAATGCATTTGCATGTTTTTAGTGTCTTTTAGCGCATTCCGGTGCTTTTTTGATGCATCTTGACACATTCCAGATACATTCCGATGCAGAAAAAAATGCAGCATGTACTACTTTTGTTGACTGTACTGGAACACATTGCTATAGTGGGAAATTTGCCATTGGAATCCATGTAACTTACTGTTCATGTGTTTTTGATGCAGAAAAAAAAATGCACTGGGCTGCATGTGGTGTGAAGCGGCCAGAGTATGATTATGGAGTATCAGAAAAAATACAAACTATAAAGAAAAATGGTTCAGTGCTAAAGTGCTAATGTAATGGTTAATGTTGAAATTTATACACCATAATGATATCAAAACATAATATAAAATCACACGTGTCCAACACATAAATTATCTCAAATTTTTATAACAAAAAAGTGCTCTATAAAGGACTTGTCAAAAACTTGTTTACTATTTTTATTTATTGTATTTTATATTCATTTTGGTGAATGAGTAGGGGTACAATGTAGGATTCTTTTCACATCAGACAAATGTACATGGAAACATTGCAAGAAAAGAAAAAAGTTGAAGAATAAGTGATTCTCCTGATTCATCCACGCCTATTCACATTTATAGAAAGACTATCTAATAACTTCTGTTTTTGTATGCAGACTTTAATTCCAAAACTCTTATAACTGTATATGGTAATGTGTGTATTTCTATCTTCAATAAAAAGCTGCACAAATATGTGCAAAATCTTCATTACACGGACCGGATTGGAGGAGATATCTACTTTAATGAGAGACAAGAAGTTGCAATCAATCACATTTTACAAATCTGGCTTTTTCCTACCAGATCACAGTTTTATCCCGTTGCAAATTTCACTTTGCGAGGCTCAGAACTGGTTCCTGAAACGTTTACCAATATGAGCAATCCCATCTTCTGGACAAGAGGCGAAGTAAGAAATCACTTGATTGTTTTATGTTTATGTAATTTGCTGTGGAGGTTCATAATTAGGATTTACAGGGGTTTTAGCCTTGTTTTAAGATATCCAACCAATGTGCCTGTTCATAAAAGGGATCATTCTTGGAGTTGCTGTAAATTGTTGATTGCGATAATTTTGTACATGTGTAGAGTTGAGTGAACCCGAACTGTAAAGTTCAGGTTCGTACCGAACTTTTGGGTGTCCGTGACCTGGACCCCAACCCGAACATTTGAAAAAAAAGTTTGGGTTTGAGTTCTGGGTTCGGGTATTTGATCACGCATGTTGAATAGCTGCAGGGAAGCCAATCAACAAGCATTTCACTGGTTTGCCCTTAGAAGCAATCACAGCCATGCCTACTAATGGCATGGCTGTGATTGGCCAGTGCATCATGTGACCCAGCCTCTTTATAAGCTGGAGTCACTTAGTGCTGTATGTCACATGCTCTCTGGGTAGTGAAGGGAGAGGATGCTGCTGGTGCTGTAAGGGACAGATTGCAGATAGATAGATAGGTAGAGATTACTACTACTACTGCTTTTAGGGACAGATTGCAGATCTCATCCTGCATTACAGAAAGATCTGACTGGACTAGGTAGAGTCTACTGCTTAGAGGGACAGATTATTGTTCTAAAATCATCTTCTAGTTCTATAGGGTCAGGTTCCTGCTGTTGCTTTAAGGGACAGTTTATTGTTCTAAAATAATTTTGCAGCCCTCTAGCACTTTCCAGGACTTTTTTACAGTCATTTTTGGGCCAAAAAGTTCGGGTCCCCATTGAATTCAATGGGGTTCGGGGTAAAATTCGGGTCAAGTTCGGTACCGAAGTTTTTCCCGAAGTTCGGCCGAAGCCACCGAAACCGAACATCTAGGTATTCGGTCAACTCTATACATGTGGAAAGTTTCTTAAAGGATATTTATTTTCCATTTTGTGTACAGTGCCTTTAAAAAGCATTCATACCTCTTGAAATTTTCCACATTTTGTCTTGTTACAACCAAAAACGTAAATGTATTTTATTGGGAATTTACCAATAGATAGATCAACACAAAGTGGCACATAATTGTGAAGGGGAAGGAAAATGATAAATGGTTTTCATATTTTTTTTTACAAAAAAATATCTGAAAAGTGTGGTGTGCATTTGTATTGAGCTCCCTTTACTCTGATACCCCTAACTAAAATCTAGTGGAACTAGTTGCCTTCAGAAGTTATCTAATTAGTAAATAGAGTACAACTGTATTTAATCTCAGTATAAATACAGCTGTTCTGTGAAGCCCTCAGATGGATGTTTGTTAGAGAACCTTAGTGAACAAACAGCATCATGAACGCCAAGGGACACATCAGACAGGTCAGGGATAAAGTTGTGGAGAAGTTTAAAGCAGAGTTATGTTATTTAAAAAAATCCTACTCTTTAAACATCTCAAGGAGCACTGATCAATCCATTATCTGGAAATGGAAAGAGTATGGCACAACTGCAAACCAACCAAGACATGGCCGTCCACCTAAACTGACAGACCGGGAAAGTATCAGAGAAGCAGCCAAGAGGCCCATGGTAACTCTGGAGGAGCTGCAGAGATCCACAGCTCAGGTTGGAGAATCTGTCCACAGGACAATCATTAGTTGTGCACTCCACAAATCTGCCCTTTATGGAAGAGTGGCAAGAAGAAAGCCATTGTTGAAAGAAAGACATAAGAAGTCCCATTTGCAGTTTGTGAGAAGCCATGTGGGGGACACAGCAAACATGTGGAAGAAGGTGCTCTGGTCAGATGAGACCAAGATGTAACTTTTTGGCCTTAAAGCAAAATGCTATGTGTGGCAGAAAACTAATACTGCACATCACCCTGAACACACCACAGCATCATGTTGTGGGGATGCTTTTCTTCAGCAGGGACAGGGAAGCTGGTCACATTTGATGGAAAGATGGATGGAGCCAAATACGGGTCAATCTTAGAAGAAACCCTGTTAGAGTCTGCATAAAACTTGAGACTGGGGCTGAGGTTCACCTTCCAGCAGGACAACGACCCTAAACATACAGCCATAGCTACAATGCAATAGTTTAGATCAAAGCATATTCATGTGTTAGAATGGCCCAGTGAAAGTCCAGACCTAAATCCAATTGAGTGGGCCAAGACTAACAGAGATTGAGCTATTTTGCAAAGAAGAATGGGCAAAAATGCAATTCTCTTGTTGTGCAAAGCTGACAGAGACATCTCCAAATAGACTTGCAGCTGTGATTGCAGTGAAAGGTAGTTCTACAAAGTATTGACTGTGGGGCTGAATACAAATGCACCCACACTTTTCAGATATTTATTTGTGAAAAAAATGGAAAACCATTTATCATTTTTCTTTCACTTCACAATTATGAGCCTCTTTGTGATGTTCTATCAAATAAAATCCCCCAAAAAATGCATTTACATTTTTGATTGTAACATGACAAAATGTGGAAAGTTTCAAGGGGTGTGAATACTTTTTCAAGGCATTGTATACGTTATGGAAAAAAGCCAGCAAAGAATATAATGAGGACCATATAGCTCTGTCATACAGTATATGGCATGGGGTATAATTATGATATGAAATAGTAGTGCTTAAATCAGGAGATTATTAGTAATGCATCCAATGGGGCCATCAAGAGGCTCAGGATGTCATTATAGCATGTCCTAAGAACTCCATGAAAAGTGTAAAGTAAATATAAATGAATAGAAAATAAATATAGCTAGGCACCTCTTTGTGTCTTCCTTGTTGCTGGTGAACATAAATCCCATAAGAACATTCAGAGCTCCTAGAGGTATCTCCTGGATAAATGGCGTCTGATCTAATGTGACCAAACAGGAACACTTCTGCTAAATGTTGACAGATTATATACAGTGACATGAGTAGATGTGACCGGCTTTGACATCAGTCAATGTTTATTTATTTATTATTTATTACAGGGCCTTATATTGCACCATCAATGTGATCATTTATATCACCCAGGATTCCCAGCTGGTTTGATTACAAATAGAGTTGAGCGGACACCTGGATGTTCGGGTTCGGCAGGTTCAGCCGAACTTTGTGAAAAAGTCTGAGTTCGGCCCCAAACTTGACCCCGAACCCCGAACCTCATTGAAGTCAATGGTGACCCGAACTTTTGGGCACAAAAATTGCTCTAAAAAAGTCCTGGAAAGGGATAGAGGGCTGCAAAATGAAGCAAAATGGGGGTAAGAGTAGGACAAGTGCCCTGCAAACAAATGTGGATAGGGAAATAACTTAAATCACATAAAAAAAAAAAAATGGAGGAGGAGGTGGATGTGGAGTAGGAGGTTGAGGAGGCGGCGACTGTAGCGGTGTAGGTGGTGGAAGTGGCGGTGGAGGAGGAGGAGGTAGCCAACACTGTTTGTTTGTTTTTTTTCTAATCGGGGTAGCCCTTAAAATATTGAGACATATTAAAAAAAAAGGATACGTTCACTTAAGTATACCAATGGCTGTGTGAGGCCTGTATAAATGGCTATTCTGCACAAGGTACAGACAAGTCTTGTGGGATCCATGCCTGGTTCATTTTAATAAAGGTTAGCTTGTCCATGTTGGCTGCGGACAGGCGGCTGCGCTTGTCCATGATAACGCCCCCCGCCGTGATAAACACATGTTCAGACAATACACTGGCTGTAGGGCAGGCAAGCACCTCCAAGGCATAAAGGGCAAGCTCAGGCCATGTGCCCAATTTGGAGACCCAGAAGTTGAATGGGGCAGACCCATCAGTCAGTACCTGTAGGCGTGTACACACATACTATTCCACCATGTTGCTGAAATGCTGCCTCCTACTAAGACGTTGCCTAACAGCTGGTGGGGCTGTTTGTTGTGGTGTGCTGCTGACAAAGCTTTTCCACATTTTAGCCATGCTAACACTGCCTTCTGAGATGCTGGTGGTGCCACAGCTGCGTTGGCGATCTCTTCCTCCTCCTCTGCCTTCTCCTTGTGCTTCCACTGAGCCCCCGGTGTCATTTGGGAATACCCTCAGCAGCGCGTCTACCAGCGTGCATTTGTAGTCGCACATCTTCCGATCACGCTTCAGTGAGGGGTTTAAGGAGGGCACGTTGTCCTTGTAACGAGATCCAGCAGGGTGGCCACCCAGTAATCAGCACAAGTTACAATGTGGGAAACTCGGCTGTCGTTGCACAGGCACTGCAGCATGTAGTCACTCATGTGTGCCAGGCTGCCCAGAGGCAAAGACAAGCTGTCCTCTGTGGGAGGTGTATCATCTGTGTCCTCCGTATCCCCCAGCCATGCTCCAGCAGATGCCCACGAGCTGCATTGGGTGCCACCCTGCTGTCAACACGGTTCCCCCTCCACCTCCTCTTCATCAACCTCGTCCTCCTCCTCCTCCAGAACTGTGCCCTGGCTTGAAAATTTTTTACCCGGCCTATGCTGGTGCAGGAACCCACCCTGCGAGCCACTTGTGAATGACTGGCCTGATAACCGTGGAAATGACCCCTCTTCCTCCTCCTCCTGTGCCACATCCTCTTCCATCATCGCCCGAAGTGTTTTTTCAAGGAGACATAGAAGTGGGATGGTAACGCTGAGAACAGCGTCATCAGCACTGGCCATGTTGGTGGAGTACACGAAACACCGCAATATGGTACACAGGTCTCGCATGGAGGCCCACTCATTGGTGGTGAAGTGGTGCTGTTCCACAGAGCGACTGACCCATGCGTGCTGCAGCTGAAACTCCACTATTGCCTGCTGCTGCTCACAGAGTCTCTCCAGCATGTGCAAGGTGGAGTTCCACCTTGTGGGCACGTGGCATATGAGGCGGTGAGCGGGAAGGCCGAAGTTCCGCTGCAGCGCAGACAGGCGAGCAGCAGCAGGGTGAGAACGCCGAAAGCGAGCACAGACAGCCCGCACTTTCTGCAGCAGCTCTGACATATCCAGGTAGTTTTTTTTAGAAATTTCTGCACCACCAAATTCAGCACATGCGCCAGGCAAGGGATGTGCATCAAACTGGTTGGGACCAGACCTGCTTCGAGATTTCGCCCATTATCGCACACCACCAGGCCGGGCTTGAGGCTCTGTGGCAACAACCACTCATCGGTCTGTTGTTCAATGCCCATCCACAGCTGCTGCGCAGTGTGGGTTTTATCCCCGAAACACATCCATTTTAAAACAGCCTCCTGTCGTTTCCCCCTGGATGTGCTGAAGTTGGTGGTGAAGGTGTTACGCTGAGCAGATGAGAAGGTGGTAGAGGAGGAGGAAGTGGAGTAGGAGGAGGAGGCAACAGGAGGCAAAGAGAAATGCCCTGCAATCCTCGGTGGTGGAAGGACATGCGCCAAACTGCTATCCGCCTCAGGCCCACCCGCCACTACATTTGCCCAGTGTGCAGTTAGCGAAATATAGCGTCCCTGCCCATGCTTACTGGTCCGCGTATCAGTGGTTATGTGGACCTTGCCACAGATGGCGTTGCGCAGTGCACACTTGATCTTGTCCCCGACTTGTTTGTGCAGGGAAGGGATGGTTCGCCTGGAAAATAGTGGCGGCTGGGAACAACGTACTGTGGGACACCCACCACCATCAGGTTTTTAAAACTGTCCGTGTCCACCAGACGGAATGACAGCATTTCAAAAGCCAGGAATTTAGAAATGCTGGCCTTCAGGGCCAGGGATTGCGAGTGGGTAGGGGGTACTTCTTCTTTCTCTCCAGTGTTTGGGAGATGTACAGTTGTAAGCTTCCGTGGGACCATGGTGTGGAAATGCTTGGGGGCGGTGGCGGACATGGTGGCGTTGCTGTCACATCGTCTGTTTGCTGGGTGGCAGGTGACACTGGCACTGTAGAGGTGGAGAAAGAGGCCGAGGCAGAAGTCGAAGAGGAAGCAGGAGGAGCCCGAGACCTTTCTTGGATTTTGAGGTGCTTATTCCACTGCAGCTCATGCTTTGCATGTAGATGCCTGGTCATGCAGGTTGTGCTCAGGCTTAGAACATTTATGCCTCGCTTCAGGCTCTGATTGCACAGCCTGCAAACCACTTGTGTCTTGTCGTCAGCACATTGTCTGAAGAACTTCCACACCAGGGAACTCCTTTGAGCTGCCTTTGGTGTGCTAGGTCCCTGGGTGCGGTGGGTAGCAGCAGGTGTACTGTCTGTGGGGACGGTGGCTTTGCTTTTGCAACCTGCTTCCTCTTTTGCTGTGCTGGTGCCTCTGTGCAACCACCACCTCTTTCCCCAAACTGCACACATCACTCGCATGACCTTCATTCCATGTGGGGTCTAGGACCTCATCATCCTCCACATCATCTTCCACCCACTCTTCACCACTGGCCTCCTTGTCAGTCTGCACACTGTAGAAAGCCACAGCAGTTTAATCACCATCAGAGATGTGCAGCCGTGGTGTTTCAATGTCCTCATCCTGATATAGAAGTGGTTGGGCATCGGTGCACTCAATGTCTTCCACTTCTGGGGCAGGGCTATGTGGATGGCCCATGGAATGCACACCAGCAGAGTCACCAAAAGCATAAGAGACTGGCGGCATGGGGCTCAGACTGCTTGGCTGATTTAAAAGGGGTGGAGGTGAAAGACAGATGACCATGGGGTTCAGGTGCCAACTCTGAGCATTCAGCAAGGGACCGTGTGGGAGACAATGTGAAGAAACTGGAGGCATTGTCTGCCACCCAATCTACTATCGCCTGTACTTTTTCTGGCCTCACTATTCGTTGAGCGGCATTCGGGCCTACAATATAACATTGAAGGTTCTGTCAGCTACTCACACCTCAGGAAGGTGTTTCAGTTGTGCGTGTAGCTGGCACAGATCGACCACGTCCTCTCCTTGCAACAGAAGCTTCACCAACACCACCAACACCAGCAGCACCACGAAAATTACCAAGTCCCTTATTTGTCATTCCTCTCATTCTGCACGCAAATGTACTATTTAGCAAAAATGTATATTATTTTATTATAAGGCTAATCTGTCCCTCACACCAGCAGCAGGATCCTCTCCCTACACCAGTATGAGATGATTTTATAATGGTAATCTGTCCCTTACACCAGCAGCAGGTACCTCTCACTATACTAGTATGAGATTAATTTATAACGGTAATCTGTCCCTCACACAAGCAGCAGGAACCTCTCCCTACACCATTATGAGATGATTTCATAACTGTAATCTGTCCCTCACACCAGCAGCAGGAACCTCTCCCTACACAAGTATGAGATGATTTTATAAATGTAATCTGTCCCTCACACCAGCAGCAGGAACCTCTCCCTATACTAGTATGAGATGATTTTATAAAGCTAATCTGTCACTCACACCAGCAGCAGGAACCTCTCCCTATACTAGTATGAGATGATTTTATAACGCTAATCAGTCCCTCACAGCAGCAGCAGGATCCTCTCCCTACACCAGTATGAGATGATTTTATAATGGTAATCTGTCCCTTACACCAGCAGCAGGTACCTCTCACTATACTAGTATGAGATTAATTTATAACGGTAATCTGTCCCTCACACAAGCAGCAGGAACCTCTCCCTACACCATTATGAGATGATTTCATAACTGTAATCTGTCCCTCACACCAGCAGCAGGAACCTCTCCCTACACAAGTATGAGATGATTTTATAAATGTAATCTGTCCCTCACACCAGCAGCAGTAACCTCTCCCTATACTAGTATGAGATGATTTTATAACGGTAATCTGTCCCTCACACCAGCAGCAGGAACCTCTCCCTATGCTAGCATGAGATGATTTTATAATGGTAATGTGTCCCTCACACCAGCAGCAGGTACCTCTCCCTACACCATTATGAGATGATTTTATAACGGTAATCTGTCCCTCACACCAGCAGCAGGAACCTCTCCCTATACTAGTGTGAGATGATCTTATAATGGTAATCTGTCCCACACACCAGCAGCAAGAAACTCTCCCTACACCAGTATGAGATGATTTTATAATGGTAATCTGTCCCTTACACCAGCAGCAGGTACCTCTCACTATACTAGTATGAGATGAATTTATAACGGTAATCTGTCCCTCACACAAGCAGCAGGAACCTCTCCCTACACCATTATGAGATGATTTCATAACTGTAATCTGTCCCTCACACCAGCAGCAGGAACCTCTCCCTACACAAGTATGAGATGATTTTATAAATGTAATCTGTCCCTCACACCAGCAGCAGTAACCTCTCCCTATACTAGTATGAGATGATTTTATAACGGTAATCTGCCCCTCACAGCAGCAGCAGGAACCTCTCCCTACACCAGTATGAGATTATTTTATAACGGTAATCTGTCCCTCACACCAGCAGCAGGAAGCTCTCCCTATGCTAGTATGAGATTATTTTATAACGTTAATCTGTCCCTTACACCAGCAGCAGGAACCTCTCCCTATACCAGTATGAGATGATTTTATAATGGTAATCTGTCCTTCACACCAGAAGAAGTAACCTCTCCCTATGCTAGTATGAGATGATTTTATAGCGCTAATCTGTCCCTCGCACAAGCAGCAGGAACATCTCCATACAACAGTATGAGATGATTTTATAACATTAATATGTCCCCCCAGCAGCAACAGGAAACTCTCCCTACACCAGTATGAGATGATTTTATATCACTAATCTGTCCCTCACAGCAGCAACAGGAAACTCTCCCTATACCACTATGAGATGATTTTATAACGGTAATCTCTCCCTCACACCAGCAGCAGGAACCTCTCCCTATAGCAGTATGAGATGATTTTCTAACGCTAATCATTCCCTCCCACCAGCAGCAGGAACCTCTCCCTATACCACTATGAGATGATTTTATAACGCTAATCTGTCCCTCACACCAGCAGCAGGAACCTCTCTCTATACTAGTATGAGATGATTTTATAAAGCTAATCTGTCACTCACACCAGCAGCAGGAACCTCTCCCTATACTAGTATGAGATGATTTTATAACGCTAATCAGTCCCTCACAGCAGCAGCAGGAACCTTTTATTATTAACTATTATTGTTATTGTTATTATTATTGTTATTTGGCCTTGTTATTGGGGAGGGTCTCAATTGCTTTGTTTATCTCTGCTTTGGTAAAGGGGACATTTATTTGTTGTAGTTGATCCTCAGACAGTATAGGCAAATGGACAGAGTCCATTAAGGTACGAATGGCGTCTGCATGGGGTTGAGGAATATTGGTATCCTCTTTTAGATTGTATAAATGGTTGTAATAATCACTGAATGCATTGGCAATGGCTTGGGGGTCGTACAATTTTTGTTTGGTATTGTGATAAAGGTAGGGTATTTGGATTTTGGGGTGTTGAGGTTTCAGTTGGTGGGCTAATAGCTTGCTTGCTTTGTTGCCATGTGCATATGATTGCATTTTGCATCTCCTGATGACTTTGTTAAAGTAATTTAAGAGGAGTGCCCTAAGTTCTAATCTAAGTTTGAAGATACTAGCTTTTAAGTCATTGTAAGGATGTTTTTTGTTTTGGGAATCAACTGTCTGAAGATCAGCCAATAGCCGCGGGTTGAGGTAGCTGTAGTGTTGGTTTGTAGGTCTGGTGTAGCATTAAAGTTGCCACACCAGATCACTGCACCTTGCTTTACTTTAATGACTTTTTTGTGGAGTTTGCGCAGAAATCTTAGTTGGTGAGGTGTATGTGCATATACAGAAACTATGATAAACCATTCTTCATGGATTTTCCCAGTTGCTATGAGATAGCGACTTTCCGGATCCTGGATGCTTATTTCTAGCTGGAAAGGTATGGTATGTTTAAATGCCAGGAGGATGCCATTTTTTTTGTGTGGGGCATTTGCAGTCAAGATGATGGGGAAGACTTTGGAGCTGCAGCGTGGAGAGTTGTTTTGACAGAAGTGGGTTTTCCTGGAAGCTTAATATGTCACATTTATTTTGTGAGTCTAGTTTCCATAGCGAGGCACGTTTCGCAGGGTGATTCAGACTGTTAGCATTAATCGCTAGGATTTTGATCATTTGTATCAGTGGATTGAGGTAGTAGGTGTAACAAACTAAAAGGAAGAAGAGTTAGCTTTTAGGAGATTGGGTTGTACTGCTGAGAAGCTGTATCGGTCAGATGGAGATGCACTAAAGCTTGATGTAGGTGATAGTGAGTTCAGTGGTGAGTCAATGCAGATATGGATGTTGTCTTGTCTTGATGTTCCAAAACATACAAAGTTAACAAGAAAAAAGAATAAAAACCAAAAATCCGAAAAAACAAACTAACGCAACTGCGTCTAACAGTCATGGAGTCAATACAGCTGACAGTTCCTGGGTGTGGCACGTACAGTGCTTAGAAACTAGGATGGGGAAAACAAAAGTTCACTTGGCTGAGAGGAAGGTTAGTGGCCTGAGACCCTTGAGAGATAGTTCCCATTTTGTTAGGTAGTTGGGTGGGATTTACCTGGTCTTTGCGGGAGTGGGGTGTGGAGCCGGTAGCTCTCCGAGCTGTGCTCCATGAGTGTTTCATTTCGGTTAGGAATAATTCCCCACGTTTGCAAGAGCTGCATCTCCTGTTGGAGCAAAGATACCACATGTTTGCTGCCGTTATATGCGATGGATATTTTTGCAGGTGCTATCCATTGGTACATGATGTGGTTGTTACGGAGCGTTTTTGCTATGGTATTCAGTTGTCTTCGCCAACTTAGTGTGTGCTGTGAGAGGTCAGCAAAAATTTGAATTTGCCTGTAAGGGTCAGGCAGGGTTCCCAATACTTTTGCTTTTTGGGTAAGCTGCTCTTTAACATGGTGGATTCTAAGGATCACATCTCTGGGAATACTGTCTGGTAAGAAAGGGGGTTTCAGCAACCGATGAATACGATCAATAATGAATTCCATATTTTTTGTTTCTGGCAGCAGGGCTTTTATAAGGCCTCTTGCATATGAGGATAGGTCCTGGGGCTGTACTGACTCGGGCACTCCACTGAGTTTGATATTATTCCTCCTGGACCTGTCCTGTATATCCGCCAATTTGTCTTTTAACCATTTGTTGTCTTGGTTTTGTTCCTCTTGTGTGTCAATTATGTCGTTAATAGTGTTTGTAATATTCCCCATATTGATCGCCATGTGTTCAACTTTATGTTTGATCGTTTCTATGCTTTGCCCAACCTGCATTAGTACCGATAGTATATCTGACTGTATGGAGCTCCGTAGCAACATCAACATGTCCTTAAGGACATTATCCATCACTGGCTGCCCTGTGGTTGGGAATGTTGCGATAGGGTTTGGCATGGGGGACTGTACATGCATTGATGGAGTATTGGAGGAATTGCAGCCTACCTCATAAGCTGCTGCTGAAGCCTCCATTCATGTTTTGGCTTTCGCCGGGCTGCCTGGTAGTGGAGAGCCAAGAGGAGACGTTGGGCGGATGGCCTCGCTGCCCAGAGAGGTGTCCCGACTGTTCTGCGTAGCTGCTGGCGGGCCCTGTGACAGTGGAGAGAGGGCCGTTCCTGCCGCGTGTAGTGTCTCAGCTGCGGTGCCAACTTGGCCGTCATGGCCGCGTCGCAGCTGATACATGTAGGCCGTAAGCTTTTGGGGGCGGCGCTCGTCCTTCCTTTTGAGCGACATGCTGCTCTCCGTGCTCCGGGAAGGATGGCAGAGGCAATCGGATAGTCGGCGGTGTGTTAATCTGATGGTGGTCGCTGGGTAGAGAGGTCTCAGGATGGAGCTCTGTCTCTATGCGACCATCCTATCCGTGCGCCGGCCATGCCCCCATGTTTCTGGATTCTGAGTCATGGGAAAAGCAAAAGAATTGTCAAAGGATCTGTGGGAAAATGTAGTTGAACTGTATATAACAGGAAAGGGATATAAAAAGATAGCCAAGGAATTCAGAATGCCAATCAGCAGTGTTCAAACTCTAATCAAGAAGTGGAAATGAGGGGCTCTGTTGAAACCAAACCAAGGTCAGGTAGACCAACTAAAATTTCAGCCACGACTGCCAGGAACATTGTTCGGGATGCAAAGAAAAATCCACAAATAACTTCAGGTGAAATACAGGACTCTCTGAAAACATGTGGTATGGCTCTTTCATGATGTACAATAAAGAGGCACTTGAAGAAAGATGGGCTGCATGGCTAAGTTGCCAGAAGAAAGCCATTACTATGCAAACGCCACAAAGTATCCCGCTTACAATATGCCAAACAGCACAGAGACAAGCCTCAAACCTTCTGGCACAAAGTCATTTGGAGTGATGAGACTAAAATTGAGCTTTTTGGCCACAACTATAAATGCTACATTTGGGGAGGAGTCAGCAAGGCCTATTATGGAAGGTACACCATTCCTACTGTGAAACACGTAGGTGCATTACTGATGTTTTGGGGATGTGTGAGCGAAATTGATGGCAAAATGAACTCAGTTTATCAAAAAATACTGGAGGAACATTTGCATTAATCAGCCAGGAAGCTGTGCATGGGACATGCTTGGACATTCCAACATGACAGTGATCCAAAACACAAGGCTAAGTTGACCTGTCATTGGCTACAGCAGAATAAAGTGAAGGTTCTGGAGTGGCCATCTCAGTCTCCTGACCTCAATATCATTGAGCCACTCTGGGGAGATCTCAAACGTGCAGTTCATGCAAGACAGTGCAGGAATTTCCGGGAACTGGAGGCTTTTTGCAAGAGGAATGGGCAGCTTTACCATCTGATAAGATAAAGAGCCTCATCCACAAATCCCACAAAAGACTTCAAGCTGTCATTGATGTTAAAGGGGGCAATACATGGTATTAAGAACTGGGGTATGTAAACTTTTGATCAGTGTCATTTGGGTAGTTTCTGTTGTCATGATTTGAAAAGAGTAAACACATTTGATTGATAATAAATGGCTTCAGCCAAACACCAACCATGAGTGAAAAATGTTTTTGTGTTCTCATTCATATTCTCTGAAAAATGGCCAAGAAATCATAAACTCTGCCAGGGTATGTAAACTTATGAGCACAACTATATTTATACTGTGTATATATATATATATTCTTACACTGCCTGTATATAGGCTACACTAGATCTATATACTACACTGCACGCACTGCCTGTATATACTCTCTACACTAGATCTATATACTACACTGCCCACACTCCCTGTATATACTCTCTACACTAGATCTATATACTACACTGCCCACACTCCCTGTATATACTCTCTACACTAGATCTATATACTACACTGCCTACACACCACTAAATAAACAAGCTAAATGTTCTCCACGTTCACAGCATTACATAAGGCCGCTGTACAAGCAGCCGTATATAGTGTGGGCATGGACTGAAACCCCCTGAGCCATGATTTGCCAAAGACACCCTGCCTTTTAGACAATCATGGCTCTCACAGCAGAGCGCACTGTGATTGGCCAAAGCATGCAGATCATGTGCATGCTTTGGCCAATCAGCGGGCAGCATTTTTCTGCGATTTCTATGCATTATGGGGTGCTCAAATGTCCCGCAAACGCCCCATAATGTTCGGGATTTGCCAAACAGGCGAACACCCAATGTTTGAGTTGAACTTATACTTGACTCAAAACGGATGCCCATCCCTACACATGAATATGCTTTGATCTAAACCATTCCATTGTCACTCTGGCTGTATGTTTAGGGCCATTGTCCTGCTGGAAGGTGAACCTCCGCCCCTGTCTCAAGTCTTTTGCAGACTTTCTACTAAGGTTTTCTACTAAGATTGCTCTGTATTTGGCTCCATCCATCTTCCCATCAACTCTGACCAGCTTCCCTATCCCTGCTGAAGGAATGCATGCCCACAACATGATGCTGCCACCACCATGTTTCACAGTGGGGATGATGTTTTCCGGGTCATGTGCAGTGTTAGTTTTCCTGTCACACACTGCATTTTGCTTTTGGGGCAAAAAGTTCAATTTTGGTCTCATCTGACCAGAGCACCTTCTTCCACATGTTTGCTGTGTCCCCCACATGGCTTCTCGCAAACTGCAAATGGGACTTCTTATGGTTTTCTGTCAACAATGGCATTCTTCTTGCCATTCTTCCATAAAGGCCAGATTTGTTGTCCTGTGTCCTTTGTTGTCCTGTGGACAGATTCTTCCACCTGAGCTGTGGATCTCTGCAGCTCCACTAGAGTTACCATGGACCTCTTTGCTGCTTCTCTAAATGAATGCTTTCCCTGCCCAGCCTGTCATTTTAGGTGGGTGGCCATGTTTTGGTAGGTTTGCAGTTGTGTCATGCTCTTTCCATTTTTGGATGATGGATTTAACAGAGCTCCGTGAGATGTTCAAAGCTTGGGATATTTTTTTATGACCTAACCCTGCTTTAACCACTTAAGCCCCGGAAGGATTTCCAGCTTTAGGACCGGAGCCCTTTTTGCGATTCGGCACTGCGTCGCTTTAACTGAAAATTGCGCGGTCGTGCGACATTGTACCCAAATGAAATTTGCGTCCTTTTTTCCCCACAAATAGAGCTTTCTTTTGGTGGTATTTGATCACCGCTGCGTCATTTCTGATCATTGCTATAAACAAAAGAAGAGCGACAATTTTGCAAAAAAACCCAAATTTCTTACTTTTTGCTAAAATACAAATCCAAAAAAAAAATAAAAAAAAAACATTTTTTTTCATCGGTTTTGGCCGATTTATATTCTTCCTCATATTTGTGATAAAAAAAATTGCAATCGGCGTTTATTGATTGGTTTGCGCAAAAGTGGTCGCGTTTACGGATGATGAGAATTAATTTCTGGGGTTTTTATTTTTTTATTTTTTACTAGTAATGGCGGCGAGCTGCAATTTTTAGCGGTACTGCGATATTTCAGCGGACATGTCGGAACATTTTGACACTTTTTTGGGACCATTGGCATTTATACAGCGATCAGTGCTATAAAAATGCACTGATTACTGTGTCAATGCCATTGGCAGTGAAGGGGTTAACCTGCAGGGGGTGCTCTAAGGGTTAACTGTGTTCCCTGGGCGTGTTCTTACTGTGGGGGGACTGCCCTAGCTGGGGAAGGGAAGTGGTCACAACCTCCATGTACAGAAAGGCTGTGATCACAGCCCTTCCCCCCCTCACAGAACGGAGGTCTGTGTTTACTTACATGGACCTCCGTTCTTTCACTCCGGGGGGGGGCATCGCGGGTGGCCGGCGGAGATCGACTCCGCCGCACCCGCTCCCTGGCCCTCCCCGAACACAGTGAGCGCGCGCGCTCACTAGGCTCGATCCCGCAGCCGCCGTCATATGACGGCGATTTGCACTAAGCAGCCACTCTGTCGCCGTCAAATGCCGATCAGCGGTCGGCGAGCGGTTAAACTTCTCCACAACTTTATCCCTGACCTTCCTGGTGTGTTCCTTGGCCCTGATGATGCTGTTTGTTCACTAAGGTTCTGTAACAAACCTCTGAGGGCTTCACAGAACAGTCTTATTTATACTGAGATTAAATTACACACAGGTGAACTAATTAGATGACTTCTGAAGGCAATTGGTTCCATTCGATTTTAGTTAGGGGTATCAGAGTAAGGCTGGATTCACACCATTGCGGTGCAAATTCCAGCCTGTTAGCTGCTGCGAAGGGGCAGAGTGTTCTGCAGCTCCTGTCCGTTCTCACAGTGCAGCAACTGGGGGGGGGCGCAAGCAGGGGGAAAGAGCCCTGTTCAGTGTGGAACACATCTCCATTTTAGAGGCGTTCCCATTGAAATTAATAGGTTGGGAATTCGCACCACATTGCACAGAAAAAACACACGTTTTCTGTGTAATGCGGAGTGCGAATGCACCGCACCTATGGGGACCTGACACATTGAAAACAATGTGTTTTCAAGTGTCATGCAAATTGGATGCGGCGTAAGCCTAATCCAATTCATATAGTTGTGAACCCAGCCTTAAGGGGGCTGAATACAAATGCCCCCACACTTTTCACATATTTATTTGTAAAAAAAATTCACAATTGTGTCACTTTGTGTTGGTCTATCACCTAAAATCCCAATAAAATACATTTATGTTTTTGGTTGTGACATGACGAAATGTGGAAAATGCCAAAGGGTATGAATACTTTTTCAAGGCACTGTATATTGAATTGCTGCCGGTTCCCAGACATATGGGTAGTGGGTTCAGAGAGACTCTTTATGTTGTAGGTAGAGGATTTGTGACTTGGCGCCATTTGTTTTCTAGTAGAAAACTTCACAAAAAACACGGAACATACCTTGGACAAATAAATATTTCTCAAAATATTCTCAAACCTATAGAATTCACCTGGAACCCACGATAGAGGCAAACCCGAACCTCATCCTATTTGACTTATATTACACATAGTTTGTATGACCTCATGGGATATGATGGACCTCTACATAATAATAATAATAATATGTGATTTCAGATTCCGGTTTCTCGGTGCTCAGATCCCTGTTTACCTGGCAGCAGAAAAAAGTTTGGATCTACAATTTATAAATGCTGCTATGATTGCGTCTCGTGTCCAGAAGGAGAGATATCCAACATTTCCGGTAGAGTTTGTGTTTGTTAGTAGTTTACTGTTGGACTGGGCAGATGTTACATTAGTTAAAGTGTATGTCAGGGAAAAAAACATATGCAGTGCATCTCTGCAACATGTTTACATTTCCCCATGTTTTATCCCAAAGACCCTGCAAGTACAGAATGATGCCTGTTGATCCTGCCAGAAATACACTCAGCAAATAAATCCTGCTGTGGGCTGACAACACATGAGAGTTTGTTGACTGAGATAAAAAGAAATGGTGTCAGCCCTGCCCAGTTGTATTTTGCTACTACCACTAATACTACTGCTACCACTATTACTATGACAAAACTACTGAATCCCTCCTCTATCCTCATTTTTTTTTGCACAGTATAAATAAAGTGGACCTGTCATAGTCTTATAGGTCTGCATAAATTCCTGATCTGTCACAATGATCATCAATAGTGTAGTTTTTTTTTTCTAAAGTTCTACAATTATGATTAGCTATGATTATCCTTGAGCTCTAGTCAGCGACCTTTCCTAGGCTAAGATGATGACATCAACCTGCTGCAGGCAAGAGGAAGCACTTCCTCAGTCTCCTCTCCCTCAGTGATCAGACTGCAAAATTGTACTTTCATAGCAAGCCACAAGGTTAGTCTGTCAGGAGGGGCTGATCTGTGTCAGGTAGTGTTGCCACATCATCCCATTAATCCAGGACACATATTAATTACACAGGCCAATTTAATGCAGATGAGGCACCAAGTGAGTTTAATTACCACTTTAATTAGCCACAGAACCTGTGTAATTAATATGTGTCCTGGATTAAAAGGATGATGTGGCAAGCCTAGTGTCAGGCATCCAAGAACACACTCAAAAACTGCACAGGCTCCAGGAATCACATGATTGTGTCATCTCTCCAGGAAGTAGATGGTGACCTTGTATGATGCCTGAATAAAGATGGCTTCATCCTTCTGCAGAGAAAATCAGGTGAAGGCATTGTCAGGGGAAGTCCTGTGCCCTCTAGGAGAGGTAATAAGCACCTGGAAGCCTTATACTGGCACATTACTGAGCATGCATCACCCGAAACTTTATCTAAAGCCAAAAACTAAGCTGTAATATATTTCATCTTACCAATCCCCAAATGTTCATTAGTTTTCTTTTTCGTTTCAATAAATTTTTATTGAGGATTATCAATTTAACAAAAAGGAAACTGAAGTTAGTCAGAGTCTGACAGATGAATATTCGCGTACAGACTAAATGATGAAACACGGGCCGATGTAAACACATAGTGAAACTTTAAGAGCAAAAGAGGCCGCGCCATATCACCGGTCACCCCATGTGGGATCAAACTGTGACCCGAGAGACAAATTGCAACCCTCCACGCTCCTAACCTCATTATCCAAACAGAAACTTTGGTTGGCATACCATTGTCACGTCTATAAAAAGGGGAGTTATCTTTGAATCCAAAACCCAGGCACATTAAGCATAATGAGAAAGCAGTAACCCCCCAGCTCCAGCCACAGATTCGGGAATGAGCATTGCCTCTCAGATATAATCCAGACCCCAGCAAACGGGGATGAACAGACTAACAAACCAAAGATAATGAAGTAACGTTCTTAGAAGAAGTAGAAGAAGAGGAGTTTAAGAAAAAGGAAAAGGGGTACCAGAAAATTAAAGCGTGAGGGTAGAAAAGTGTAGGTCACATGGGAAGCTTAAGGTAGTTCTTCCATGAAGCCCAGACTAGGTCAAATTTAGTTGAAGTATCCAAAATAATATTTGCAGGCCTTTCCTGCACCATGATCCAAGAAATTTTTTGTTTAGCCTCAGCAAATGACACTGATGGACGCTTCCAATACTTGGCTATTGTAATCTTAGCACCCAACAAAATAAAGTGAGTAAGTTTAAAAAGCGATTTGGAAAGTCCATCAGGTTTATAATTGAGGAGAGCTATTTCTGGAGTCTGAGGGATTGAAAGGCCCGATATCTTAGGAGTCAAGTGGAAAACCTTGTTCCAAAAGCCTTGAATACATGGGCATTCCCACCATATATGGAGGATGGAGCCCAAGTGCCCACATCCTCTAAAACAGAGGCTGGAGGAACCTGGATAGATAGCTGCTAGGAACCAAGTACCAATGGATAAAAACCTTTAGATTGGCCTCCTTCAGAGAAATATTCATGATCC
Organism: Glandirana rugosa; assembly: GCA_018402905.1. Taxonomy (NCBI): domain Eukaryota; kingdom Metazoa; phylum Chordata; class Amphibia; order Anura; family Ranidae; genus Glandirana; species Glandirana rugosa. The sequence goes on from BLSH010118185.1 coordinate 89,152, forward strand.
CTCTAGAGGATCTCAGGAACAAAGAGCTCCACTTGTCTACTTCCCAATCCACCTCCAGATCTCTCTCCCGTCTCCTCGCATAGGGAGGTTTATCAGCATTCTCCATCAGTGATGCATAAATCAAAGTGATACCTCCTCTTTGATCCTCAGTTTCCGAACACCATTTTTCATAAGGGGTGATAGCTACGTGATAATTTCTAGATTTCCACCACAACGTCAGAAAGTGGTGAATTAGCATGAAGAAAAATTGTTCAGAAGGTGGCATATCTAATTTATTGATACAGTGAGTTAAAGACAAGGGGCCCGCCGGAGTCAAAAAGTGGCCTATTCGATATAAGCCTTTATCTGTCCACCACTGGAAAGCCCTAATGTCTAGACCTGGAGGGAAGAGGTGATTATTAAAGAGGTGATTGAGAGGGCGCAGGTTTGAGATTAAATGCGGGAGCTTAAGGACCAAATCGCTAAGGGCAAAGGAATGAGACAAGGTAGGAGCGAGTATTGAGGGCCTCATTTTATGAGGAGCCCCTATCAGAAAATCAATAGTGTTGAGGGGTACCGCCTGCCTCTCTATATTAATCCAGTCAGGTTTATTCCCTCTGGTGAAGACGGTGGAGAACAGGGCTAATTGAGCTGCCTGGTAATATTTATAGAGGTGTGGCAGACCTAGGCCTCCCTGATTTTGTCTCCTGTAGAGAACATTAGCCGAGCATCTAAAGCCTTTTTGGCTCCAAATGAATTTCAGGATTTGAGATTGTATTTTTTGGAGGTCAGACTTCCTAAGTGGGACCGGAAGAGCTCTAAAGAAATAAAGAATCCTGGGAAGAAGGGTCATTTTGACCGCGTGTATCCTGCCTAACCTGAAAGGCCTTCTTGATCCCATCTAACAAGGTCGTCAGCTAATTTCCTAAGTAAAGGTGGATAATTGGTTTCATAAAGCTGGCTGATGTTGGCCACCAGACTGACCCCCAAAAAAGGTATCTGAGTAGTGTTCCAGGAGAATTTATAGAGATCTTTGAGTCTACGTATTATTGGCTCTGGGGTAGATATATTCAGGGCTGAAGATTTGGACCAATTCACATAAAGCCCGGAAGCTTCTCCGAAGACTTGAGAAGGTGAATAACTCGTGGGGTGGTTGTGAGTGGGGAGGAGATGAATTGGAGCAGATCATCTGCGAATAATGCGCACTTGTGGGAGTGGGGTCCACATTTCACCCCCTGAATGTCTGGGTCATCCCTTATGGCGATAGCTAAAGACTCCATTGCAATGTCGAATATTAATGGTGATAGGGGACAACCCTGTCTAGTACCCCTAGAGATAGCAAAAGGGTCCGAGTAGTAGTTCTGCAATTTGACCTGGGCACAAGGGTTAGAGTAAAGGGCTCTCAGAGTCTGAAGAAATCTTGGGCCAAAGCCCCATCTATTCAAAACCTCAAATAGGTACGACCAGTCAACTGTATCGAAGGCTATTTGTAAATCGACAGACAGAATGTATCCCTCCCGAGGAGAACCCTCATCCCAATTCGAATTAAGGAGAGAAATGATATCTACTGCTCTGCGAATCTGGTCCGGGCCTTGCCTTCCCAGAATAAAGCCCACCTGATCTTTGTGAATGTACCAGCTTAAAATTTTTTTAATCTGTTTGCCAAAATTTTAGTCAAAATTTTAAGGTCGTTATTGATTAAAGAAATAGGTCTATAATTGCTAACATCTGAATGATCTTTACCAGGTTTGGGGATGAACAGAAAACATAGGAGAGGGGCGGCAATGCCTAGCCGCAGATCCCCTCAGGTTCCTGATAGAGAGGGGTCTATAAGTCACTCTCACCATCAGGAATAGGTAGTACTGTGCCTGCCTAAACGGCAGAACCGCATCCGACCACGGAATTACCAACATTAGTATCCCAAAGTCAGAGGGAGGTGCATAATGTTCCCCCCAGCCAAACCCTTGGAACCGGAAAAAAAAAAGGCAAGGCTGTGGACTCCCGCTTTGGAGTCCCCTCCTGTTCCTTAACACCTAGATCAGTCAAGGCCAGTGGGGTCCGCCACATTATACAAAACCGAAGAACAGTAAATAAATGCAAAAGGCTATAAAGGACACCCTGCAGAAGGCCCACCCCCGCCTCCCCCCGAGAGGAACATGACTGAGGGGAGGAGGGATGCCCGAGCCAACAACAGGCCGCCCCTAAAAAAAAAGGGGAGGAACAATATTTAAAGCATAAGATGTAAGAATCAACAGTTTTGAAACAGTGAACAGTGAGCATAACAGAGACCCAAGAGTTGCCCACCCCAAAGAGTATCAAAAAAGAGGGACTAAGGTCAAAATATCAAGGGGGGTGGGAGTCCTTGGCTCGCTTTTGTTGTTGCCTTCGCCATAATGGAGGAATGGGGCTCTGAGGCGATGGCCTCTAAGAGGAGCCTACGTTCTTGTGAGGCAGGGTAGAGGAAGAGTCCAGGGAGATGAGGTTGAGCCCAACCAGCAGATGTTCCCCTTCTTGGAATGTAGAAAAGCCGTATTGCTTGCTTTTGTGAATGAAAGACAGGCGAAACGGAAAAGACCACCAGTATTTGATACTTGACTTGGTAAGAACTTCCAACAGAGGCTTCAATGATCTTCTCTTCTGGATGGTATATGGAGACAAGTCAGCGAAAACTTGGATGGAGTTACCTTGAATAGAAAGATTGGAGGAGTTCCTGGAGGCCTTCATGATCTCCTCCTTTACCCCATAAAAATGAGCTTTCACCACAATGTCTCTAGGTAGACCGTCAGACCTCGGAGGCTGGAGTGCTCTGTGAGCCCTGTCCAGTTCAAGACGGTGTGCAGGAATGCCTGGGATGGTAACCTTAATAAAATCACTCACTGCCGCTCGGACATCAGTGATGTCTACAGGTAGACCCCTAATTTGAAAATTGTAGCGTCTAGAACGGTTTTCCAGGTCGTCTATTTTAGAGAAGGCAGTCTCCAATTGATCCTGGAGGTCCTGGATACGTGCTGTGTTCTGGTTAATTCTAGAAACCGATTGCTCTGTTTTATGTTCTATCGCGTCTATCCTGGACCCCAAACCCTGAAGGTCAGCTTGGATAACAGAGGTGATTTGAGAGGCCGTTTGGGCTAGGCCCTTAGATAGCATTTTTGAAAAAACCTCCATCATCATCTGGATGTCAGAGTGAGGTACCTGAGCTTGGGGGCTGGATAAGTCCAACAGAGGATTACCAGGACCTTGCTCCTTAACCACTTGCCGACCGCCGATCGGCATCTGACGGCGGCAAATTGGCTCGTTCCCGCAAAACGCCGTCATACGACGGCGGCTTCGTGAACGAGTTTAGTGAGCGCGCGCGCGCCGCCAGAGGCGCGCCCACGTGCTCACTGTGTTCAGGGAGGGCCAGGGAGCGGGTGCGGCGGCTTCGATTGCCGCCGGCTACCCGCGATGGCCCCCCCGGAGTGAAGGAGTGGAGGTCCGTGTATGTAAACACGGACCTCCGCTCTGTGTGAGGGGGAAGGGCTGTGATCACAGCCTTCTTGTACGTGAAGGCTGTGACCACTTCCCTTCCCCAGATAGTGCAGTCCCCCTACAGTTAGAACACGCCCAGGGAACATAGTTAACCCTTAGAGCGCCCCCTGCAGGTTAACCCCTTCACTGCCAATGGCATTTACACAGTAATCAGTGCATTTTTATAGCACTGATCGCTGTATAAATGCCAATGGTCCCAAAAAAGTGTCAAAATGGTCCGACATGTCCGCTGAAATATCGCAGTACCGCAAAAAATCGCAGATCACCGCCATTACTAATAAAAAATAAAAAAAAAATAAAAACCCCAAAAATGAATTCTCATCATCCGTAAACGCGACCACTTTTGCGCAAACCAATCAATAAACGTGGATTGCGATTTTTTTTATCGAAAATATGAGGAAGAATATAAATCGGCCAAAAACTGTGAAAAAAAATGTTTTTTTATATATTTTTTTTTTGGATTTGTATTCTAGCAAAAAGTAAGACATTTGGATTTTTTTGCAAAATTGTCGCTTTTCTTTTGTTTATAGCGGTGATCAGAAATGACGCAGAGGGGATCAAATACCACCAAAAGAAAGCTCTATTTGTGGGAAAAAAAGGACGCAAATTTTGTTTGGGTACAACGTCGCACGGCCGCGCAATTGTCAGTTAAAAGGATGCAGCGCCAAATCGCAAAAAGGGCTCCGGTCCTAAAGCTGGAAATCCTTCCGGGGCTGAAGTGGTTAAGAGGTGTAGTAATGAGTTCATCCAATGTCGGTTCCATTGGGAGATCGTGGATGCTGGGGAGAGGGTCTGGGCTATGGTTTGGGCTCCGGGGGACTCCAGAGAGGGTAGAATTTGAGATCCTCCATCCGATCCAGCCTCCATCTCCTCCTTTCCCCCCAGGGCTGGTTGGGCCCCTGGAGATATCTGTGGTCCTTTTGAAACCGGGGTGTCAAAGCCCGGCTGACGAGATAGCTTGCGCCTTACTGCGCCCACCTGCATAATCTTCAGTATGAGAGGTGACCCAAAAAAGTGTAGAAAAGGGCCTGATCACAAAAGATAGAAAGATTTTTTTTTCTTCTTTTATTTTTTTATATGACTTGAAGTGAAGAGGGGGACAATCCTGAGCAGGGCTGCCAGTTGGGAACAGTCTGCTCTGTGGAGGATTCTGGATGTTCCAGCAACCTGTATGAGTCAGAGAGGATGCCTGTTGACTGCTGACAGTAACATGTACCTAGAGAATGAAGTGAAGTGGGCCCAAGCCGCGGCCTAGATTAGGAGTCTCTGCCCCAGAGATCAATCATTCCATCTGTTGGGGCCTGCTGGACCTGCGATCTTTACAGGAGGTTCCGCTGGCTTTGGGTAGGGCTATGACTGGTTTTAATCTGACCCACAGAGCAAGGCCTCCCTGATCCACCACCTCAAACTTGAAGGCGGCAATAGTAGGCCCAAGCCTCGGCCTCGATTTTGGGATCGCCCACTGGTGACAAAACGGTTCCTCACCGCCCCACGAGCTTCCCTATAGCTGCTCCCATGTCCCGGGCTACATGAGCGGGTAAACCGAGCTCCGCTGCAGTGTAAAATGGCTCCGGGCGGCCGAGGGGAACCGGAGCTCCAGGCTCACACAGCCGCCATGGAAACTCCGCACATGCACACTCCCCATTAGTTTTCTTTTTTAGGTTTTTCTTTCCTTTACTTTCCTCTGGTGATCCAGCCAGTAACACACTTTCTGTTTTAGAGTGTCCCCACCCAAGATGGAGGAACAATGGAGACACCTCTGGACAGCAGCATTTTCTGTCTTCGCGGAGGGGTGTGTTGGATGGACTAGCAGATTTACACAAGAGGGGTCTCGCTGCAGAGCTGCGACTTACACTTTTTTTTTTCTTGAACTCGTAACAAACAATGAATGGCTGCAGAGTGGAGCTCCACTGTTGACAGGAAACATGTGACCTCCACTCCACTTTGTTTTTTTATGAACTTTAATCTTTTCGCTGCCAGAGCCGTTTTTGGCCTGAAGATTACATAAACCCTTAAAATATATTTCTGAAAGTAGACACCATAGAGAATAAAATACTGGTAGCTCAATTCTTTATTTTTTCTTTCAATAATTTTTACAGAGTTTAGAACAATTACAAGTAAGAGACAATTTTGGCATTGTCTGCCGCATAGATGAAGTTGAATCAGCTATATACATGGTCACTTTTTATATCAGTACAAACATTTAGTACAGCATGAGATAATACATGTGTTATAACTTGAGAGGTGAACAATTTTAACTATCATTAATAAGTACTGTTGTGAGAAACTTCAGAAACTTTGTGAGTACCTATGAATCCCATTCAGACAGGGGTTATGGTTACAATTTCTTACCATTACTGTGTTCAAGATTGACCTAGGATTTTGAATGTGCATCTCCTCCTCCCTGGATACCCCATGTGGGAGCACTTTTGTATCCAGTGGGAGGGAGAGTCATTGAATCGTGACAACAGATATGTTCCTAGGGATTTACTTACAGGTGGGGTAAGTGTCAAGGTTAGATATACTGCTCTGCTTTGGACCAAGTTTTCCAGGGTTGCCATGCCTTTTGTGCTCTGGAAAGTTGGTTCTGGCTTATTGCTATCGTAACTTCATAACTGTAATGTAGGCTGACCATCTCTAATGTATTTTTAATAGAGGGGGTTTGACTAGATTTCCAGAGTTTTGTCAGAGTTAGTCTAGAAGCTAGGAGGATGTGGGTTATAACATGCCTGTAGGATGGTGGTGTGGATTCAATGGATAGGTTAAATAGAGCAAGAGCGGGGGAATGAGGGATGTGGCTCTTAGAAATGTCTTTTAGGATCTCAATTATGATTGACCAGTATTTGCGGATTTTTGTGCATGACCATAAAATGTGGAATAAGTCGCCTTTAGCGGAGTTACATCTCCAGCATGTGTCTTTATGGCTAGTGCTGAAGGTGGCTAGTTTCGTCGGGGTTAGATACCATTGCAATATTTTTTGTGTGAGTTCCCACAAAGATGCACATTTAGTTGCTTTGTAAATCTTTTGAAGTGCACTCTTCCATTGGTCATCTGAGTATGTTGAGCCTATGTCTGCTTCCCAAAGAAGATGTGGTTTGGATTTGGTGAATGTGTTCTTGTTGTGCAAAGTGTTGTAGGAGAGAGATTTTTTTTGTTTTATCGTTGGGATTTATGAGAGCTTCCCATGCCTTTGGTGGAATAGAGTAAAGTGATTTTGGGAGAGATTCAAGACAGTGTTTAACCCTGTAGTAAGTGAACAAATTAGTGGCTGGTAGATCAAGATTCCTTTTGGAGCTGGGGAAGGGTTTGATCTGCTCCTGGAGTTTCAGGTTCTGTAGAGTTGTTCATTCTTTTGCAGACCAGTGTTGTAAGGGTAGGTCATGGGAGAGAAACTGTAGGGTTTCTATCAATATTTGTGGTCTAGAATCATTGTGGGGTGTATCAATGGTTTGAGTCAATTGTAGCCAAGCATGTGCTGCTGCCTTCATGGTTGAGGGCAGTGCGGATGGAATGGTGGATCCTAGTGGGGTGCTCATTAGCCAGATTTTAAGAGTGGACCTTTGCAGTGTTTCTATATGGGGTTGTTTAAAACTGTTATGACCGGACGGGGTGTTCCCCTTATTTTAAGGTGGTAGTAGGGCTAGCTATTTTTTTAGATATGATCTGGTAATCACCATATTATTATGTTTTTAGCATTTTTTTGTTATCATGTAATGATCATTTCCACCACCGGATGGCAGCGTACCTGATGCGTTGATACAAGGAGAGTATACCCTTCATTTATAGTTATGATTTTATATCAAAATGATTGTATTAGTCCGACAGAAAGTAAGTCTGAATGATTGTGCAGAACTTCCCCTATTGGAACTTTATAGCAGGAATGGGAGATGATTGTGAGCACATGGGTTCATTTATCTGAAGCCGTACTTTAAATGGATCATTAGCCTGATAATAAACGTAGGCCAGCATCATTGAACATTGTTTTCCGGTTGTCTGGAACGCACAGGGCCCGGGGTTGAGACCTGTGGGCTGTTTTGACTTCCATTTTATGCTAGTTTTTTTCCGGCCTTTGGAAAGCATTCCGGCCTTTGGAATGCATAGGACTTGGCGATGTGACCTGGAGGCTGTTGGACTTCCGGTTTACATCAATTGATCCCAACCAATAGCCGCCCACTTTCTGCTATATGTATAGTTGACGGCTTGCTGCTGACCACGCCCTTGAAAAAGTCAGCCTATGACGAAAGGCGTTGGGCGGAGTTGGACGTGTGACGTCATCATCATGTGGCGGTACGCAGTGGCCCGTTTGGTGGCTGGAAACTCTCCTTGAACTGATCTATCTGTGAGCTGTGTTCGTTTTGACATGTGAGTGCAAACTTTGTTTTAATAAAAGCTATTTAGTTTTGACATACTACACTATATCGAGTTTTCACTTTATACCGGCTGACAACTGGGAGTTGAGTTGGAGGAGTGTAGGACGCTGAAACTAGCGACCCGGAACAGTGACGGATCTAAGGAAGCAGAAGAGGGGAGTGTGTGATGAGAGGGCATCGGTGATTATCTGGGAACCTGACCGGTGACATCAGGCTAATCTGACCTCTGTAATGGGGGTCTGGTTTAGTCGGTAAGGACGAGTGTGATTGGGTGGTCGTGATGGCCTCTGAAACCTCTACTGAAGTTTTACACATCTCTCCTCCCTGTAAGAAATACCCTGGTGGTGGGTCTTGAATATATGAACTTTAAAGTTTATGGGCATTTTTGGGACTGTCTAAGCGCTGCACCTTATATATTTTTATAGTACCATTTGTCCAAAAGTTCTGTGAAAAGCTGCTCGATTCTGAGATTCATTTTTTACACTGTATTGTGTTCTTGAATGCAGTGGCTTTACTTATTTTTGTTTCTATATGACCCCATAATGTTTTTGGTGTGTTTTGGAACCGTTCTGGAAGTTGGGCTAGTATTGATGCTAAGTAGTAATCTTTGAAGTCTATTGTGCCCGCTCCCCCTGTTCGTTTGTGTTTTAGTAATTGGGAGTGAGCGCATCTGGGTTTTTGTCCTTCCATATGTCCGTTTGTTGAAGATTGCTTGGAGGGACCGGAAGAAGGATGAGGGTACGGGGATAGGAAGGGTTCTAAAGAAAAAAGTATTTGGGGCAACTGGAACATTTTGAAAGCTGCTAATCTGCCTGTCCAAGTGAGCTCATGTTTCGTTAGGAGTTGGGTTTCTTCCGTCAATTTAGAGAGGAGAGGTTTGAAATTAGTTGCATAGATGTTTGTGGTCAATTTAGTTAATTGTATGCCTAAATATGTGATATTTTTTTCTGCCCATGTAAATGGGAATTGCATTTGGAGCAAAATCTTAGATGTGGCATCTAGTATAAGATCTAGGATGTGTGATTTGGTGATATGCAATTTATAATATGATATTTTGCTGAACCATTGCAAAGTTTTAACTACTTTGGACAGTGATGAGGTCGGGTTTGTGAGAATTAGTATTACATCGTCTGTGAAAAGACTAATATTATGTTGTATGGTACTTATTTGAATGCCTGATATAGTTGGGCTTTTCCTTATGTATTCTGCCAGTGGCTCCATTATGAGGTTGAAGATTAGGGGGGACAAGGGACATCCCTGTCTTGTTCCATTTGTTATAGGAAATGGGTTTGAGAGCATGTCGGCTGAGAAGACTTGGGCCGTTGGGGAGGTATATAATGCTAGTATGGCCCTTCGTATATGGTCTCTGAAACCAAATTTGATGAGGACCTCATGTAGGTATGTCCAATGTACTCTATCAAATGCCTTCTCTGCGTCTAAAGACAGAAGCAGAGAAGGCATTCCACTCGACTCCACCCGGTGAATGATATTTATCATTCTCCTTGTAGCGTCTGCGGCCTGTCTTCCTCTCGTGAATCCTGACTGATTATTGATGATGAGGTTAGGTATTATGTTCAAGAGACGTGTGGCTATTGTTTTGCCGTAGATCTTTAAGCCAATATTTAAGAGGGATATCAGGCAGAAGTTCTGGGGAGCTGTTGGTTCTTTACCTGGCTTTGGGAGTGTTATGATCAGAGTGTTTAGTGATTCACTGGGAAATGTGGCGTCAGATGCAGCTTTGTTAAAGGCTTTAGTTAAGTGTGGGGTTAGGTTGTGTGAAAATTGTTATTCACCTGTAAATCCATCAGGACCAGCTGATTTTCCTTGGGGGATGCATTTGATTGTTGCATGTATTTCTTGTTCTGTAAAGGGGGTATTCAGGAGGTGTTGTTTTTCTGTTAGAGTTGGGAGTTTGATTGAGCTCAGAAAGTTGTTTATGTCGTCTTTAGAGGGTTGGTATGTTGAGGAGTAATTTTTAAGATTGTACAAGTCCCTATACTAGTCGCTGAACGTGTTGGCGATATCTTGGGGGTTGGTTAAGTGCTGTTTGGTGTGTGGATGTATAATATGCAGGATTTTTGCTTTAATTCTTCTCCCTTTGATTTTACGTGCTAACATTTTGCCCACTTTGTTGAATGTTGAGTATGTGGAGGCTTTTAGCTTCCTCAGCATATGTTAATATGTATTCAAAAGCAGTGATCTAAGTTCTTGTCGAAGAGACAAGTGTTGTGCTGCGTGTTTCGGGTGGGGGTTGGTCTTATTGATATTTTCTGTTGCTGTGATTTGGGACAGAGTGAGGTCTATTCGGTTTGTTTTCATCTTTTTAAATTGTGATGACATTTTCTTCAATGTACTCAAATGTACGCTTTATGCGCATTCCACATCACGACCGGGACTGACACTGAGCCCTTGTTGTTGTCAAAAAACTTATTGATTTGGGAGGCAATTTCTGTTTTGTATTTTGAGTGTTGGTGTATATGGTTGTTTGCTCTCCATTTTTTCCATTTCTCTGTTTTGTTTCCGGGGAGCATTAGAGATAGGGATCGTGATGGGGGCATGGTACGACCAGGTCATGGTGTGGATTACAGATGCGCTTATGTTCTGAAGGATCCATTTGTCCATGAGGATCAGATCTATCCTGGAGTATGCCTATGGAGAAGTGCGTATAGTCTCTTTCGGAACCGTGTTGGTATCTCCACACGTCATATAGATTTTCTGTTACCAGAAAGTTTTTGTGTGTGTGTCCATTGATGTGTCAGGGGCCAGAATAAAGTTTCCACACATTACTAGATGGCCTTGTTGCACCCTTTTTACTTCCAATAGTTTTTATTGAAATATTTTGCAATACAGGAAAAACATTGAGAGTAGGCATGTAATGAGTCAAATAAGGTTTAACATCAGGTTAGGTTACCATTCCATTAGGTCAAAAGGAAACCTGTGAGATACTTAGTATTGATTAATCTCTCTTCTGGGAGTGTATATTATTTCATAATCATTGTCCTCTTGGTCTGCTGCACCCCTTAAGGGGAGCTTGCTGTGCAGCAGTGCAAGTGGACAGAAGAAAGCTGCGTCTTAGTCAAATTGATGCCTGTAGAGTTATGCTGTATGGTAACAGTACAATTTTGCCTATCTCTATGGAATAGTGCTACAGGAGCACGTATGAAGGAGAGAGATAAGAGTATGAAAGGAAGAGAGAAAGATAGAAAAGAGGAGAGAAAAGAGGGGGGTAGGGTAGGGAGGGTGGAGGGCGGGGGGGGTATGCCTTTAGGATTTCATTGCTGGATTGGTGTATGGTGCCTTGTCCCTTTTCCAAAGGTCTCCGTGTGGTAGTTAGTGATTCAGTAGTGTAGGATCTGGTAGGCAGTCGGTATTTTAGATGCATCCTTTTGTTGTTGGCTGCAGCAATACTGTGACAGGCTAAAGTTTAGTATGGTGCAGTTTGTACTTGTTAAGCAGTGGATGATGGAATCATGTCTGAAGAGTGCATAAAGGGTTTTTGATCCAGGAGTTCCATTGGCGATTGAATTTGTGGATTTGCAAGTGGGCCTTAGCATAGGCCAGTTCATTGGCGGCGCTTTTGTTAAGAATCTTTATTGTGGTGCTGTATTCCAGGGGGTCTGGTGCCTTCCAGTTCTGTGTGATAGTGAGGCGGGCAGCGATGAATATGTGGGATATTATGGGGATATAGTCGTTCGGCTATTTGTCCATGTCAAGATTTAGTAGCGCGGCTTTCGGGTCGGGTGGATTGGTGTGACCAGTGAGTTGACTAATGAGTAGAGTTGAGCGAACCCGGACTGTAAAGTTCAGGCCCGTACCGAACTTTGGGGTGTCCGGGACCCAGACCCGGACCCGGACTTTTCAAAAAAAGTCCGGGTTCGGGTCCGGGGTTCTGGTAATTTTAATGAAAAATCTTAAAAATGAAAAATGTCGTAAAAATTCTAAAAAGTAATTTTAATGGTCTTGGGGCCTGGGCTTGGGCCTGAAAAAAACTTTTCAGGCCCAGGCCCAGACCCAGGGCCTGTGGGGTTTCAAGCCATGCCCGGACTTGAAATGTCAGGCCCAAGCGAGTTGAGATGAGTAATCAGTTGAGTGACCAGTGTGGTTAGGTGGGCTGGGCTTTCGGCGCGATGATTTAGAACTGTACCTGTTTATCGGCTTGCTGATATAGGGGTATTATAGGGTGTATAAGTAGCGACGGGCGGAGTGATAGTGTGTCTTGACCTTCCGTGGTCTGGGGGACCTTATGTCGTGGTGTTATTTCTAAGAATTGTTTTCGCGGCGGTTACTTGACCGGATACGATTCCGGGTGAACGTTTAGGTGTTTAAGTTAGCGGTTACCTTGAGG